>JAODUH010003021.1:0-11635 GCA_027564835.1 Typhlichthys subterraneus | reverse complement strand
GATAAATAATCGCGATCTCATTATTGATCAAAATAATCGGGATTAGCATTTTGGCCATAATCGTGCAGCCCTAGTCTCAATGTTTACATGAGTAGTAGGGCTGGGTGGTATATCGTTTTATCTGGTATATAGGTTTTAATTTCCCGTTTTTCACATACCGCCAAGCTGTAGCACAGCTGAAACAACAGCTATAATATGTATTGTTCAATGCTAGAATGCTACGGAACGCTGTTCAGAGTGTACTGAGTGGGGACACATTAACTGAGCGTACCCTTCTTACAAACAAGTGGTTAACTTTTATAACACTATTAATTGCCCACCACTTGCTCTTTTTAACATGGCAAACGATGGCGCACAACATTATGTAACAGTAATAATTGTACATTTACAAAATGAAACTAGGTGTGGGTGGGTACCGACGTGTTCACTAGCTAGGCAGGTAGACGTACCATTAGCATAATAGTTAACAGCTAGGAGAGGCTCTTTAAAAGTCTCAGCCTCTTCCGTCCATTAGCACTACGTCACATAAACAACTCTGTGCTGAACATCTGATGCGATGCGTAAACTCAACAGCGCTTTCCAAAATTGAGGAGTAGATTTTCATTGGCTGTTAGCATTGTCACTCACGAAGTCTGTATCTGTAATTTCGGTGTGACTATAGTGCAGTAGCCTGCTTTATTTACTAATTTCAGTTGTTAGATTTATTTTAAGCACTAACCCTACTTATCTAACAGAAAAATACCTAAAAACATCCTGATTTGTTTTGGTAAGTTTCTCAACAAATTCCCCTGTATAAGTTGAACGTCCGACTGTCATTGAGTTACGTAGTTGGTTGATGTGCATGTCAATCAAAATACCTTTCCTGTCAAGTAGGCGGATCTTGACACAGTTAATCAGCGCTGTATAGGCTGGCTCTGCGAGACTAGCTCTTTAGTGACTTGCTAGAATCTAGAAATATGTTTGCTGCTGCAGAAAGCAGGCGACTTCACCTGCTTCCGTGTTGTTGGGATATTGGGAGAGCAATATTTTAGTATTTTCGATCTGGTAAGAAATGCCTTGAATCCTCGTCTCTCATCTCCGCTCTCATTCAAGTTTTAAAAAAATGTCCGCTGTGTTCGAGGTAAACAGATTTATTGACTTCAAAATAAAAGCTCCGGAAAATATACAAATCCCTCTAAAATAAGTCTCACATGTAGCAGGTTATTGTAAATAGTTGTCAAATAGTCAATTTAAATAATTAACTATAGGCTGCTGGTAACTTGTAAATAACCCTTAGTTATATTTAATAGTTGACCTGACTACACTACAGCTAACCTACATAGAAATAGGCTACCGTAATGTACTGCTATCTTGTTTCTGATAAATACAATGTGATACAGTTAGTGTAAGCTAAATTTCATTTTTTGATTTTAACAAATTACTTTATTATCTTGTAACTACAAGGGGAGTTCCATAGTGTATTCGCCAAACGTGTTGCTGTGTGTTTCAGCAATACAGCCCTCTGCTGAAGGGCTTCACCTCCCAGGGTCTCTCTGAGCTCACTTTGCTGCTGAAGATACAGGAGTACTGCTACGACAACATCCACTTCATGAAGGCCTTCCAGAAGATCGTGGTGTTGCTATACAAAGGTAAGGGAAATTCGCCTGCCTGCGGGTGACCATTTAGTCTCTCTCACACGAAGGAAAGTCGTAGCTCGTAACCCCGTGTCGCTCTCTCTGTGTAGAAGTTGGATTGATGGAGAGAAAGTATGTAGGTGTTAGGTGCCACGCTGCCAGATGGCAAGGGATTATAGCCGAAGCTCTGTGTTGATTGATGTTCTAAACCTGCTTGGCAACATCACTTTTCAAACACCTGTGGACACATCTGTGCTGTTGGCTTTGCCGCTTAGGTAGACATGTTTTTTTATATTAAATCCCCCCCTTCCTTCCCCGCCATTCTGTGCAGCGGATGTCCTGAGCGAGGAGGCGATTCTGAAATGGTACACTGAAACTCATCTTGCCAAAGGGAAGAGTGTCTTCCTCGAGCAAATGAAAAAGTTTGTGGAGTGGCTAAAAAATGCAGAGGAAGGTGAGCACTGTTACTCTAAATGTGTACTTGATTTACTAACGTGATGCCAATAATAATAGCCTGGCATGAATGGCCCTTTTGCTGTAAACTATCCTCTTTAGTGCAAAGGCATTCTCACGTCCACCAGAGTAGATTTAGTTGTGGAGAGCCACAAATGAGCAGGAGGCTTGATTATCATCCATGTCTGGTGGCCAATGCCAGAACTATCTTTGGGGGCAAAAAGCCTTTTTTCCCCACATTGATGGCCCATTGAAAACCTGTACCTCTAAAATAGAGGTACAGGTCTTTCTAATAATTTGCCAAAATGCAACTTTGGTAACTTATGCAGACAAGAGGTACTGCTAACTTAAGTGTACTCTTTGTTTTTTTGTTTTTTCATAATAAGGTCTAATGTTAACCTTAATAAAAAGATGTCACAACATGCATATTAAAACATTTTTATTGCATTAATTTCCATGGGCATTAAAATAATTGTTCACTGTCCTGCTGACGATGAGAATGCTACGTTACACATGGTATGCTCATTCATAGCTGTGAACACAGCTGTAGACACTAATGTGCATGCTTGCTATGACGTCTGCACCCAAAAACACTGATGTTTGCATGCACCGTGAGCACTTTTTAATTAAATGAATTGCCACCATTTTAGCTGCTAAAGATGGCTGCAGTCACACTGGTGTTTAGTGAGATGATATTTTGTTTTTCAGAATCTGAGTCTGAGGAGGAAGAAGCAGACTAATGACCTCAAGCCAACCATCACTCATCTGTTTTATATAGAATTATCATTGCTAGTTTTTAGTTTTTATTTTCTTTCTAAAGTATTTTAGAGTCCGGAATGATGAGTTTTTATTAAAGTAGTTCCTGTCTCTGATTAGTTTTTTTTATTTGACCTACGTTACGTTTAATGATTTCTAGGTATATCGTAATGTAAGGGCTTTTACATCTTGTTCATTTTAGACAGGGGATTTTCTGTCTTAGATGTTTTCCTGTCCTTTCATCTGGAGGTAGAATACAAATTAGGTGAAGTGGTTCATCCCCTTTTTGTTTTTATCTAAAATGGTTAAAGATTGGTCCCTTTTTTATATATAAATAAATTAGGCAGCTCACTTATTTCAAAGTTGACTTTTGAGATTGTGGGACTTACTGTTTTTTTTGTTTTGTTTTTTTTTAAACAGGTTGATCACATATGGTATGTCTTTTCATCATACATACTGCCTTGGACCATTGTAAAGACCTCTTGTGGTCCTAGCTTCCTAGCTTGTATTTTCTGCCAATCATGAAAACCTGACTGTTGCCGGGTATAGGCTCTAAAGTGGCCAACACTTTGGTTGGAGCTGTGCCAGTTAAGGTGAATGTGGCAGTACCCCTCTAAATGAACTGCAATTGCTCTTCACATCTTCTGTATGCCCATGTTCTAGAATTCAGGTTTTTTTTTTCTCTATATTCAATAGTATGTCCTTTTTAAAAAATAAAAACAAATTACTGGTTTTCTGTGTGATTGAACATAATGAATTTTATCTTTATGGAGGGGGCTTTGGTGCCACCCAATCGAGCAATCAGAAAAGGCAGGCTGCCATGCTTGATGCAAGCGGCAAAACAACAATCTCATCCACCCCACTTGTGTCCCACTTTAAATGGTAATTATGGTTCAGTCAAGCATACAAAAACGTGGGGGAAAGGCCAGATTGGGGATGTTATAAATGGAAGGTCACCACACTTACTTTGTTAGTTTAAATGACAACAAAAAAACAATGGTTGCTTTATTTTATTGGTGAATCCTGACTGGTAGTGGACATATTTGACTATATCTCACAGTGGCTGCATGTGTTTCAGTAGGACAAAATAATTCAGAAACGAGCTTCCGTCAGTGTTTTTAAATGCAACAAGTCAGGAAGTGATGTGGGTGTAAAAAAAAAAAGTTACTTTGAATGCAGATATTTAAAATTGGTTTTATGTCACGTCATGGAATTAAAGCCCAGTAGCTCCTTTACAAATCACATAAAAGCTTGTTTAAACTATCCAGCAATCAAAATATATTGGGTTACTATAGGCTACAGTGTGGCTTAAAGACAACGTCAAAAGACATTTCTGAGAAGAAGCCAAATAAACCCAATCACAAATGTGCAGGCCTACTGTGCAAACAAATTAAGTACAATATAAATGTAATGTAAGAAATCTCAAATGTCTAACATTTTGGCTACCTTCTTTTCGGGTGTAGCTATAAGCTTGGGTATTTCTGGCAAAGTATTTAGAACACGATAAGTGAGAGCTCCGTATGTTTCATTTAATGCCAATAGATGGCAGTAAATCCTTTGCAGATATGTATTTCTCACACTATTAAGACACACGATTGAATTCAAGCTTTGACAGAGTAGAAAGTGTAATTTTGAGAAAGGCGACACAGGCAGCCCTACAAAGCGCTTCGTCACAAGTATTTTATTTGCGTCCTAGTCCCAGGGGGAGCACTTTGCTTTTTGGTTTTATTTAGTTATTCTAAAGAACATGAAACAATTTGAGGACTGACATGACGGCAGGAGTAACACACCGACTTTTAAGACGTCAACTACACGCGAGTTTATACCTGCGTGTGCGCCACTGACGCGTCAGTGTTGATTGGTTTGGAAGCATGCCTGCCGCACCACTTCTCTGTAAACAGCCCTAGCAGAAGCATCTCGGTGACACCGTGCTTCTCTACCTGTCAGTGTGGCTGTCTGTCTCATATAGATCCCTCTGAAACGCTCTGGACACACACACAGTGTAGCCTACTCTTTCCTGAAAGTCACTGTACCGGCACAGATCAGGAGGCTGTGGTATGCTTAACAGAGGTCACACGTTTTTCTACTGTAATAAGTTGCACTACTGTCAGCTTTGACAAGTGACAAGGACTGAAGAGACACACTCCCTCATCCTGTTTGAGAGATAGTATGTCATTGTTTTTTTGTCATGACAAATCATGACATATTTAAATACAACAGATTATTATTCACATCAGGTAAATGCATAGAACTAAATGGGTAAATGTGGACTGCTCGTTTGCGTGTGGAATTATAGGCCTACTTGTGGTTGAAATAAGAATTACACAAACATTATTTTTAAACTCAGTACTGGAGACCTAGCTGACACTCATCTAGGGGAGGAAACATTAAATGTGACCTGATAAAGGAGGGTGTCAGTCACTAATTGACTGCCAGCTGGACTCAGACTAAGGTTATGAACACAGTAATTGCCCAGATCTTTAAGACACTGGAACCTCCATTAAATATTAAGTCCATAATGGTGGCGCTAATATCATTTTATTTCTCTCTGTGACACTGAAAACAGCATCAAGGAGGACATTTTGAGAAAGATATACTCCATTTATTTCTGTAGAATTTTTGTCTCATTCGGACTTCCTACCCAAAGTGAACAGAGCAGCACACTGTGCCAGAAGATGCCCCGGGAGTTTGTGGAGAGCAATTATTCTGGATTTCACACTGCGGCTTTGGTCAGTAAACATGACTCAGACTGCAATGCAGAACTCATCTGAATAATGCCATCAGAAAACAGAGGGGAACAGGCCAATGGTTCCTTTGAATGAGTAGACAGGGGCTTGAGATAATTACCATTCTGAATGCGCTACAGTGTGAGGAACCCTTTTTGTTTTGTGCCGATTTGCAGCGATATGCATGTCAAATAGCTGTGGACCAGTGAGTATATGACTAGTGCTGTTGCTATCCTTTTTATGGAGACAATGCAGCTACAGGGCTAATATTGAACAAATAAAGAAATCATGGGGGAGGGGAAAGGCTGTTGGTGGCTGCGGTCAACATGTTGACATCATAAACGATGCCAATTTGTCCTTGGCTGCAAATGTGATTCAGGTGAACCACAGAATTGTAGCCTGCGTAACGGTGGCCAGCTACTGTTGTAGCTGTGAGGTACAAAGTTACGTAAATCTCAATTCTCCGACACGTTATAAGAACAGACGCCAGAGTCCTTGGTCTTTGGCGTGTCTTGTTAGTGCACCACCAATGCATTCTCTCTCTAATTTGTGGGGTTTGTGTCCATGGTGGAACGGGCTCTGTCACAATGGTGCCGTAACACGGATGAGAGTGAGGTTTAGGGGTAACGGTGGCCAGCTGGTAGCTGTGTGGTAAAGTTACGTAAATCTCACTCTCTGACACCTCAAGGACCCTCTAGCGTACACACCATATAACACCAGAGCCGTTGGGCTTTGGCGTGTCTTGCTAGTGCGTTCGCTCTCTAATAAGTGGGAAGAGTTTGTGTCCCGGGTGGGACGAATGCCGTCAAACCTGAGTTTTTGCCTTACAGCAAATACAGTGACAAGAGCTGATCACAAAATCACTTATAGGATGAGCTACAATGTTGTCAAGGAGCCCTTGCTTCACTGGACACCCACCACCACGAGTTTAATTGATTAATAGTAAACAGTAGGATACACGGCGTGCTACAAAACCAAACAATAGGTGAGAACCTAGATTCAGAGAATAAAGCAATACAAATACATTTTCTCTTTTCCTTTAACATTATATTTGAGTGAGTCCTCCAAGTTAGTGTTTTTCCCGTTTCCCTGTGAAGTTGAGACAGATTCATGTTGCCAAGGCTGCAATGTGTGTTTATCATTTTCCTTTAACGTTTCTTTCCCTGAAGATGTGGCAACGAAACACATAATGCTTTTTGAGTCTTTCAAAAACCCTCAATAAACAGTGTAAGAGATTTCAGAAAGTAAATTACTTATATCCTTGTAATGGTGCTTTTAAGATTCGCAGAAGCTATCAGACAGAGATAAGCAACATGAGCTGAGATTGTAGCGAGAAAATGGCTCAACTGTCATTTCCAACAATCCATCCAGACAACCAAACAAACAATGAAGCTTTATAACAGCGGTGCACACAGGTAAGTGTAGCCATAATGGAAAAGATAAAATGTGTATACGCTCAGTATATGTACAGAGTGGTTTCACCCTGGTTTCAAAATCGAACCAATCTTCTTTAAGTTACGCCTCTCGATGTGTGTCGAGAGTACCCTTGGTTTTACAAAAAGGCTATAGCTTTAGTTTGAGACGCTGACAGCGCATTCTATCACCACTCTGCACAGTGCAAGTCTCTCTTCCCTACCTCTCCCATTGCAGCACTGCTAGGCTCCAATTAACCTCTACCCCTCCCCCTGGCATCACACAGCATTCCATGCACGTTGTCTTTCATAACATAAACAGTGAGCTGTGCAGAATGTTGAGGTTCGGGAGGGGCCATTGCACAATCAAGGATTGTGTCTTTAATGTCCTTCTTCCAGCCATGGATCACCCAGGGAGGGTGTAATGACCTCGCTGTTGGAATCAAGGGCTTTAGCAGCTAGCCCTGAATCAACACCGGAGCCCATCATAAACATCATTACTTCTCCTCAGTCAGCCTTCTCCCTCTTCTTACGGGTCGGCAAGCTGTGTGTCTGAGAGCAAAGCGATGGATGGCCTGGTTTGATAAAGAACTCCCGAACTGAGGACCCGGGGGTCTCTGTTTACCGAGGATGTGTTTCCCTCTGGTCTTAAAGCTCGCTGTCCAACCAAAAGGGTTCCTGAAGGGTTTCCACCAGAGGCCGCATCACTAGCGCCCCACTTTCTCTTATCACTCAGCCCGACTGAAAGGAATGAGGCAGCCCAAACCCTCTGCCTTTCCAACCCCTTCATACGATATAGGGGCTTAACAGCACACTGCTCTAGCTAACTACATTCAGTTGAGGCTTTATAGTTTTATAGTGGAGGGAGGAGGGATGGGGTGGGGGTGGGGGGGTAGTGTGTTGGTGGCGGGCTTGAGACTTAGTCCTCTGAGAACACCCCATCTACATCGCAACACTTGGCCATGACAATCCGCGCTGATAGCGCACAAATGGGATGAAAGTTTGGATCTCCAGTATGTTTTTAACGAGTCTCCCCGGAGGGTGACATAATGACTGTGTAACTCTGGAATGGAGGGAGAGAGAGAGAGAGAGCGAGAGAGAGGCAGAGTGAGAGAGATAGAGAGAGAGACACACAGAGAGCAAAAGCAAGAGGGAAAAGGAGTTAAATTATGCTCGCGCGCGTCCTTCTGCTTTCTTTTAGTCGTGTGTTTGCACCAGCAGCTCCAGGGATTCAGACAGGCAGTGAAAGACGTGAAAAAGCCTCTACAAAACTGTTTGTTTTCGTAAGGAATAGCAGAGTAGGTGGGAAGGAGCTGTTTAATATTAAAGAACCTAACAGAGGTGTCTTGCCTACATGTTTCCAAAGAGCCACCCAAACAAATAAATAATGGTGACGTTAGCGAGAAAATTGTGAGTAAATAGAACCGTGAAAAGGACAGTTAACTAACTAGGCCTATATGAAATTACTTCCTGTGTGGGAAAGCATTGTGAGAACTGACAAATACCAAGGCTTCCAGATAAGATTTCTAGAATTGTCAAAGAAAATGACAGAGTGAAGTGAGGTCTTGTGTGTTAACAATGGCAGGCAGGACATATGTTACACTAATCAAGTTCTGAAGGAGAATACATTCTCTACCAATCTTGTTAACTGAAGTGTTTTCAGATAAATATTCAGTGAGTCAGAAAGCGAGGTTTACCACATGGCTTCATGATCCAACAAGCAGTAATGGATACAACTGTTGTGGTCACTGCACTAGCATATCAAAGAGATGAATGATTAGATGTGCATTAAAGACCCCATAACATTCTGTTTCAATTCCGTTTTATTCTGTTATGTTCCCTCTTAAACATGAATCTTTAATTGGTATTTGCACTTGTATTGCACACACTGTACAACAACACATAACTTGCTATATGACATAAGTCAACAATATAGGTTGCAAATCGGTATTCATGTCACGCCTGTGTCAAAATAATACTGGTTTGTTTTGAATGGTGAGGAATACTGTAAATAAATTACATTTTAGACTATTTTAAACTTAGATGACACAGACAAGGACGCAACTGGAAAACCTAAGGGACCTAAGGGACCCTAAAATGTGCTGTAGGTCTACTACTAACAGGAGTCACATATTCAGTAAAGCTGATATTATAAGCTGCCAACACTAAATAGTCACGAGCCATCTTATTGGCCTGAAGTAAGTCAAATGAGTCTTTTGTATGTTTCCCGCAGTGTATGTGCATATGTTCACTCTTATGCATCAATACACACCACTGAACAGGTCAAAATGTTTCCAATTAAACTAGCTTCATGCTGGCATCTAGCTAGTCTAGCACGAGATGTGCACAAGAAGTAATTAATCATAGAACATAAGTAAATGCATGTATGGTATACAAGATGAGCTATTTCTTCCTTAGGCTCTAAGTCACAAGGGGCTGCATGCAGGGATATGAAAACAAGTTTTAGTGATGGGTTTCTAGTCCTCTCTTGGAAAAATGACATATACATGCATAAATGACATTATACAGTATAGAAAATAATGACGATTGCTGTGGGTACAAACATACAGTACTGTAGGCTGCAATATTCTTGAGGAATCTTCAAGGTCATAATATGCTGTATATAAACTACCTCTACACTTCCTATTGTTGTTGAAACAATGAAAATGACTGTAATGTAATATGCACTAATTATAGAGGTCATTTAATTTGCATATGATTAAATAGACCTTAACCCCAAAGCCAAATTAATGCCGAAGGCTGGTCTTGCTAGTCACCGGTCTGAATGTTCAAAAGCACAGACACTGGGATGTCATTTGGAATGGTTTGATTAACCAACGTTTAAGTCTTGTAAAGCCCTAATCCAAGACATTTATCATGCTCTAAATCAACTTAGATGATAAAAATATCAACGTTCAAAGCCTGTGTACTGCAATACATTCAGACTTTGAAAGTTGATATTTTCATGATTCAAATGCAGACAACTTTATTAAATCTAGTCAGCAGCATCCAATGAATTCCTTACACTGAAACATTACAAATGTATGCACGATGTTTACTTTCAACCTTTTGGTGAACATTTACCTCCCAAAATAAGGCAATTGTATTTCCATATCAGCAGCACTATAGAGGTACTCTCAGCGAAAGAAAGATGTCTAAATCTTGTCTATCTTCTCAAGCACATGATGAAGGATTTGAATTAGAATAAGGTTGCAGCTTGTAAGGTAGGTAAATGTGTTGAGAGTCAGAATAACCAGCACTGTAGGTGCTTCAGTGAGCATTCAACAAGGCCTGATTTATCTCTGCTGCCTGACAAAAGGCAGGATGACTAATTCATGCAAACAGTGTGTATGTTACGTATGATGGAACGATAACAGGTTTGATGTAACAGGTCAACCCTAGCCAATATATATGCTATATATATAAAGAAACATACGGTGGTGGTAAAGAAAGAATAGATACATTTATTTTATTTTTTGATTGGGCCCAATCAGACACAGCCGCGCCAGTCTCCAGACATCAGCGCCGGGGCGCGCACTCCAACGTGACGTCACTTGAGGGTGGAGACAGGAACACCTACATATACACAAGAAGCACATACCACGACACACACATCCTACAGATAGGAGTGGGGGTCGTAACACCCCCACCCATAAAGCACAAACCTATATAGGTTTGGGTTACCAAAACAAATGCAATCCCTGCAAAATATACGATGACCCCACAAAAACCCACCACAGAATATCAGAAATTACATGCGGGACAAGGCGTCAGCAATCACATTTTCCGATCCTTTTTTATGACGAATCTCTAGATTGAGACCTTGAACCATCATAGACCAGCGCATAAGGCGATGGTTACTATTGTACATGCAATTTAAAAACACAAGGGGGTTATGGTCAGTGAACTCTACAATAGGACACCGCGTAGATCCCAAGTACACTTCAAAATATTGCAAGGCTAACAACATAGCCAACGTTTCCTGTTCTATTGTGGAGTAGCGGGACTGGCAACCGGTAAACTTATGGGAAAAATAACAAACGGGATGATCAATTCCATCAGCACCTTCCTGAAGCAACACTGCACCAGCACCCACTGCACTCACGTCCACCTCCAGCTTAAAGGGAATATTAAAATCTGGGGCAGACAGAACAGGAGAACTACACAGCAACGATTTTATCGAAGTAAATGCATTCTGACAAACATCCGACCACACAAATCTTACAAAAACAACCACACCACGACTTCGTAAACCCCCGTTTAATAATGTGGACATACATGCTGTACACTAAAATGCATATGCACACACACACACCATCCATTCATTGTATGGAATGGAATTCGACGTAAAATTAGTACAGCTGTCACTAGCTAAATAAGTAATGCAATAGAAATCATAAGCTAACATTATTTAAGAATAATTGCAGTAGAATTCTATCAGGCTAACATATATTACCAATATATCATTCAATCCTCAATCCTCAAAATAATTTCTAACGAATTAATTAATAATGTGCTTCAAGAATACATTAAACCAAATGCAAGAACACATCATATTCCTCACCATCTTCCCCTTAATGTGGTAAACTGAGCATAATTGTGTAAGGTCTGCGTCCCGCGCACGACCACGGGAGCGCGCGCCACCACAGACAGCTACTGTTCACCGCTCTAGTGA
>JAODUH010003020.1:0-11636 GCA_027564835.1 Typhlichthys subterraneus | reverse complement strand
TGATAATATTAATTGTAACTAGACATGTATGAGAGAAGATAGTCTGGCCTCCATAGGCCAGACGTGTATATTAAATTATATTAATATTGTTATAATATTATATGTTATGTTATAATATTATAAATTATAATATATATATTATAAATTATATTAAAGTTATATACACATCTGGCCTAGTGATGTAGGGGTTAATGTACTGTAAGAACAAGGTGGGTTCTCCTGATTCTAGGAAAGCCTTACTGTACCTTCTGTACTCGGAAACTAGCTTAATCAGATCATCTGTGGAAATCTTGTTGCTCTCCTGTTTGAAGAGTGGCGAGAAGCGGGACTCCCTGTCCAGTTTCCCTTGGTTGTCTTTAAACACTGACCTATCACAGACACGATGACAGACACGTTGTAGTGAGTAAAACCTTTCTGTTTGTAATATATGGATAATCGTATCCTAGATGAAAGACAATGGATTTGGACAATGAAAAAATAACAAAATAAGGCTTTTAGAGACTGGAGACTAAAACACTGACCTGATGGACCAGGCGAAAGGCATATGGTACTTCCCCAGTTTACTGCAAAATTGTTTGTTGGATTTTAGGGTCTTCTGCACAGTCTGGAAGACACAGGAGAG
This sequence comes from Typhlichthys subterraneus, assembly GCA_027564835.1. NCBI lineage: Eukaryota > Metazoa > Chordata > Actinopteri > Percopsiformes > Amblyopsidae > Typhlichthys > Typhlichthys subterraneus. The sequence goes on along the minus strand of JAODUH010003020.1, from coordinate 11,014 downwards.
TGTTATAAAAGAACAGAGTAGCATGTAACGTCTTTAAAATATGCTACTGTGGAACTGCACATAGTCAAATGTTTGTTTGCTAGATTGCAAGCTAGCAGGTGACGTGTCTGCTCATCCACTGACGTGTCCTAAGCAAAGAACAACCCGCGATGGATCCAGCCTCGGATAGGATTTAGGAGAATGTTTGATTTCTAAAATGTCTGAGTGACGTGGGAATTCATGTTTTGTGTTAAATTGCTGTTTTGTATTGCCATCTATGTAAACATGAAAATGCATGACTTTTTATGACATGGATGTTAGTTTAGCACCTCATGTGCATCATCCCACGACACTCAGACATTTTAGAAATCAAACATTCTATTTAATTGTGTTGTTATTCATGTGTCACATCCTCTATTTGTATGTTATCTAATCTGTTAGTTAAATGCTCTGTATAATTACTCTATACATGTGGTCATGTGGTGGACATTCATCTTAAACTATCTAAACAAAGGGTCAAGAAATTAAACTACAATACAATTCTAATAATTTATCACACAACCAGATAATGTAATGAAAATTGGTGCAGGATAAATGTTAAAAGTCTTACAAGTGTTAAAAGGGTTTCTCACCTTTGTGGAGTCTGTGTTCTTAATGTAGGGATCTGTCCCGGCGGCAATATTTCCCATTAGCACCTTCTCTATCCTCGCCACCATCACAATGTCTGTGTGGGGATTGGCCACCGAGAAGATGGCCTGCAATAAATACCCAGACATGCACACACACCACCACAGTACTGTAAGCCTCTTGTCTCAGTCACGGAAGCATATCCAACATTGTTCTGTGCAATAGAACAACAGAGTTCCAAGGAAAACAGCATGTAAACACCACATATAGAAATAACAACAACACCAAGATGGCTTTAACGTCATACACATCAACACTGTTAAAACGTTGTAAAGAGAGACAGGCTGGGCAATCACAAAAAAAAAAAAAAGGTGTCAGTTGAAGTGAGAAAGCAGCTGTGCACACACCAAGCAGTGCGTGTTGCCAGGCAACGGTTGTGTTTGCATGGGATACATGGGCTTGCTCAGGTCTAATCTGAAACACCCGTGTCCGTTTTACAGTGCCTCACCAGCTCATGGCCGTTAATATACAGTACTGTACATTAACGAGCTCTTGTTAAAAAGGCGCAGGGCGTATTCCGCACATCGCGTTATAGGGTGGCTGACCCTATGAGAGCTCTGTAGGGGCAGCAATAGAGGGGAATGCAAGCCGCTGGAGTTCTGTTTGGGTGAACATGCCTACGCGTGTTACAGCCATTAAGGCCTGCGTAGTCCCACCCTCGCATCCATTAGCACTACGTCGCATAAGCAGCGCTGTGCTGAACGTCTGATATACCCAATTTGCCCCCGACGGCACTTTAGAGAAGTGGTCGATTTTTATTGGCTATTAGCATTGTCACTCACAAGTCTGTATTCATGAATCACTAATGCAGTGCTTTACATTTAAAATGTTCAACATATTTTAAGCAGTAAACGTAGCCTACATATTTTACATATTTACAAAACATGCAAACAGACAGAGCCGTGTCTTTCCCAAATAATCCCTCTTTAACGTCTGACTTGGTCATTGTTCGTCGGGCATGTCAGTCAAAGCACCTCTCCTGTCAAGTAGGTGGGCCTTGACGCAGTTAGACAGTGCTGTGTCCCAGGCTTTACGCAAATAAAGGCCGGCTATGTGAGACTAAGGCCTTCGCCAGGGCAAGTCACTGCGAAGAGTGTGTACACTGTACCTGTTTAGGGAAGCAGAGCCAATGCTCCATCTCCTGAGAGAGGTGACCGTCTCCAGGCCTCCTCTCCGCAGGGTGGCTCAGGCTGCTCTCTGGGGCCGAGCCCGCGGCCACGCCGGGCCCCGCCGTGCCGTTGCTGCAGCCCCCCAGCATCTGACGCACTGCCTCGTGGTTCAGGTCCACGTGGAAGTCTGCAGACACCTTCCTGCCGTCGCGCACGTCCAGCAGGGCCAGCGTCAGGAAGAAAGGCTCGATCTGAAGACACGGGGCAATGGGCGTGGTGAGTTGCTTTGGTCGCGTGGAAAGAGGCACAGATGTACAGTATACATCTGTGCCTATACCTATACAGTGTAGGTGTAGTTCAAGCCCACACCTACACTGTATATTATGTGTTTTCAACCATGCCTTAAAGTCTCTAAGCATTAAGCTGAGGCACATTTTACATCAGTGGCTCATTAAAAAGTGTTCTATAGATGTTAAAACTTAATATTGCAGCAATCAAATGTATTCTTTGTAAAGATACACTATAGTGGAGCAATTGTGTCCTGAGTAGAGAATAAGTGATATAGTATACAGTATGTGCATAGGTTACAATAGCATGCAGATTTCATAAAATAAATATATACATTATATTTAAATTAGATGAGGGGTGTCAAGTCTAAAACATATTTAAATCAAGCCTCCGGTGCTGAGAAATGAATACAACGTGGAAAAGTGCCAAATCCATCAGTTTCTCGAATGGCCACTGGTTGGCTGCAAAAGGAAGTCACTCCCCGTAGACTCCAATGTTAAAATGTCACGTTTTAAATAAAAATGTACACTAAATGTACAAGTATCTACAGCTCTATAGCAAGTCTCCCTGTTCATGACAACTGTACTGCAAAGATGGCGACGGCCAGAGGTCGTCAAAACCATTCTTGAGTACCGTCACAGAGGGTTTGTCCATTTATATATGCTTGCTATGCTATGCTATGCTATGCTTGCTATGCTATGGTATGCTATGCTATGCTATGGTATGCTATGCTTGCTATGCTATGGTATGCTATGCTTGCTATGCTATGCTATGGTATGCTATGCTATGCTTGCTATGCTACGCTATGCAATGCTATGCTTGCTATGCTATGCTATGCTTGCTATGCTATGCTATGCAATGCTATGCTATGCTATGCTTGCTATGCTATGCTATGCAATGCTTACGTTAGTGATGGGTCCTGCCTCCGTCTCGTTGATGGAGCCCTGTAGCGTGAGGTTTAGCGATCGGCAGTTGGCCATCAGCCTCCTGCCAAGCTTCTCCTCCAGCGGCTTTACCGACGAGCTCTCCGCTAAAGAAAACTCTCTCCGTGGGCTCCTCAGGACCTGAGAGCAAGACACACATCATCATGCCACGGACACAGTAGCACAGCACGCATTTACAGTATGCGCTAACTCACATACAGTTGTTTTGTCACAGTCACAATTCATCCTCTGCATTTAACCCATCCCCGAAGGGAGCAGTGGGCAGCCACTCGTGCGGCACCCGGGGGCCGACTCCAGATTGAGGCCAGTGTCTGGTCAACAGCACTGACTGGATGAACCTGACATGTTTTTGTCACCGGAGCTCCCGGAGGAAACTCACGCAGACACGGGGAGAACATGCAAACTCCACAAAGAAAGGCCGGGTCGACTGCAGCCCAAAGGTATAGTCTGCTTTTGTAAGCTAATACACTTTGTCAAAAATAACCTTGAATTTTTGCTAGTTTACCATTCTCTGTGCTATGATACAATCAGCTACTTCTACACAGCCCTGGTTCCTTAAATAGGAACATAAACAAGGTGACAGATACCGCTCACAACAACAATGCGTTTCAGTGTGTGGGGCGAAGCTTCTGAGTGGGTTTGTTAGCACGCATCCTAGAGAATGACTAACCCTGCCTGACCTCTGGCTTAGTCTACACCAACCATAACCGCCTAAGACACACACACACACACACACACACACACACACACAGAGATGCACACACAAACAGTGAATACATACGGGGGTGTCAGGGTCCAAAGAGAACAGATTTAACCTCTCTTCTCTCCTGGCTGAGCGAATACCATCCTCTGTCTCTGAGATGTACTGCAACAGGAGACAGGAGAGTTACCTTAGTCTATCACACTGCACACACCATCTACAGTATGTGTAGAGTCGATGTGTAGGCGTTAATATCAGTACTGTTGAGTAACTGAAACGGTGACAGTTAAAACCTTGGCCAACTCCGGACTGATGCCATTCTCTGTCGTCTCCTCGCTCTCGTGTAAACAGCCATTACTCAATGACAGGTCAAACACATCTGGAATGAGCAAACACAATTAAGGTTCAGAATACTGCCCTCAACAACCAAATGTCATGGAGGGCGTTCCGAACAGGTCAAGCGCTATCTTAGACCACAGTAATTAAAGCCAGTGCATATCTCCGTCTGCAGACTGTCCTTGCCTCTCACAATACCAATACAGCAACACCTGCATTTCAGGTGGATGGTTTCTGATTACATTTAGCTTATGCTTATGCCCCAAGCTATTCCCACCTTTTGCCATAGTCGACTAAGTGGCTCATTAACGCCAGGTCTCCACTTAGTCTGGTTGATTTACAGCCGTGTTGACATGACGGCTGGTGCTATCGTATCATTGCATCACTTATCACCAGGGAAATTCTCTGTGGTGTGTCAAGAGAGTGCTATGTTAGGCACAATTTTCCCATGACCACATGCTTACTCGGGGCTCATATATACGCAAGGTTCAGGGTCAAATTGCTTTTTTTCTTTTCTTCGTTCTACAGGACCTGAGCCAGATAATTGAGGTGGAGTCATTGGTTTGCGTCAGGTCTCATTTCCTGATGGCAACGTTATGGCTTGAATCTCCACCCGTTAGTGATTTTCCCAGTAGACTATGGCAGCATGACAGAAATCAGCCAGCAATACCAGCAGAACATAAGAAAAGGCTATATGTTCCTGTTGGCACTCACAATAACATAATATACTGTATGTCTCCATGGCGCCATAATCAAATACACTTGGGTGTTTATTTGGAAAAGCCCCTTTTCCTTTTATTGATAGGGTTCTGTGTGTTTGTCATTTATTTAAAGTTGATTTGACTTTATCAAAATACTTAAGAGTGCTCTAACAGGGTCTGCGAAAAGGACCTGACATTTTATTTTATTTAAAAGGACAAACGTTCATTTTTTAATGGTATATCTGGTACCACTTTCCTAATTTGACCCACTTTGAGTACATGCTGTACGTTTTGTGGTAGTAAGTTATTTTTAATGAGCGGTACAAGCAATAGTTTCCACCGCATTTGCCACATAATCTGTGTGAAGGAGTTCAGGAGGAACGAGCTAAAAATGTCTCTTGAAGAGAAACACTGAGCCAAGCCAAACTCCTTGTGCAAGAGGGTCAGTCTCACCCTGGCGGTGGTCTGTCAGGTCCAGACTCTTGCGGTCGGGCGCAGGCCCGTCATGTGGGGTGATCTGCAGTATGCGGGTCAGGGTGCTGATCCACTCCTCCATGTCCTGTTCACTTTCCGCAGCCAGCACAAAGTACGTCACCTCGTTCATCTTCAGCTCAAACGCATGCTTCCTCAGGCGATTATTCTGCAGGACATGGAAGCACGGCGAGGCCATGAAGCGAGTGGTTATTTGGAGATGGAGCGATGTGTGGTTGGATGGGAGAATAGACTTCCTCGTTAATAAATACCTTAGTAATGTAATCACAGACTCATAGGGCCCTATCATACACCCAGTGCCAAGCACGATGCAAATGTATGCACATTTTAGACTGTTGTTGTCATTTCCACCCATTCTTTAAATAGAAAATGCACTGTTGTTGGTCTTAAATGTTGGTCTTAAATTTTGATGTGGTCTGGCGTATTGTTGTCACATTGCTGCCTGGAGGCAGCGGAAAGTGATTGCAACAAAGCCGTGTTGTGAAGATAGTGATGCAGAATTTCACTGTTATTTTAAGGTTGCCGGGTCAAGATAATAATATGCTCCTAGAGTATAGGTGTACATACTCTTTATACACACATGGACAGTGAACAAATATGCAGAAGAATACAAACAAAACATTTTAAATTAGAGAGGTTATTATTGTGTACATCCAATATATTTTATTCCTTTCTTTTATTCCTTTCTCAGAATTTCTCAGTCGCTTTGGTACATTTCTCAGATCAGAACTGAAATTCTCAAAACTACTTGTTCAACATCCACGTCATCAAATCAATTTTTCATTTGGACAAGTCGCAAATGATTAGATTAATATTCTGATTTGTGAAGGCACTGTCCTGCTGTTATAGGATGTAAGTAAGTTAAAGTCTCCCCAGTATCACAAGATTACAATTATGCTAATACATATACACTACAGTATGCTACACGTACTGTACATTTATAGTGCCACTAAGTTCAAGCTTCTGAAGAGAGAGACTGACAGACAGACATACTGCTGCGGACATGTGGGACATAATTCATGTGATTGGGTGTTGATTGGGAACTGCTCCTTTAAGAACAATGGGGTGTGGGTAGTATGGGGACTGTTCCTTAGCATGAGGCTATGTGTGTTCTGCTGTCACAATAAAACGACTACACGAGTTAGTGTAGAATAAGTCGAAAGTTGTCAAAACTTCTTAAAATACTCTAAGAGAGCTGTAAGAAAGCTGTAATTGCAGTTCAATACACTTTTAACTGTCACAGATTACTTTAGCTACACAATAAACTGCTGAGCAAGCTTTTTTTTACCTTTGATTTCATAATGATTCAGCAAAAGCCTGTGTGTAAATGGGTAGGTGTGTGTGTGTGTGCGTGTGAGTGCGCGTGCACGTGCACGTGTGTGCATTACACAGGGTTGAAGACCTACCTGCACAACCCCGGTGCACGAGTCAAGGAAAATGCACCCCTTTGGTTCTTTAGAGATCTTCTCATCTTTGTAAAAGTTCATGATGTAGGAGCTGTCAGTCAACTGGGTCAGCTGGAAGTACCGCCTCTTGAATGACTGCACGGTTTATAATACATTTTGTCATGGTCAACAGTCATTATGACAACATGCTGGGGTCAAACACAGTTTATTATCCATTCTGAGCACAATGGTAGTCAGGGTGGACATTTATTTAAAGGGTACCTGAACTGTACACGGCTCAGAGTCACCATGTTGTGTCAGAAGATAAAATAACAGTCGGTGGCAGATCCTTACCCGAACAGTGATGCTATTGTTGACCGTGCTGTTAAAGTTTCCTTTGTAAAGCCAGCCCGAACGAAACACACCGACTCCTCCCCCGCTGCCTCCTCCCCCACCTCCTTTGGACGAGGACAGGGAGGTGGTATCCTATAAAACACATTTAGTGGAAGAACAGCATACTGCATGTTAACTTGGTGAATCCACCAGCACCCAGAATACTTGATTCTGGTTCTTTTAATGGTACATGGCAGTACTGATTACAAAGGCCTGCAGCATCTGTGATTTACAGTATGCAGTCTCAGCTCTCAGTGTGGAGTCAAAATAGAAAGTCTAGCAGTCTTTTCTAGTTCTTAGTTAATATAAATCATTGAGCACACACGGTTTTGATTGTATGTGTGCGCAATGCTTAGCATTATTGGTGTGTGGCCATACAACAGCCACAAAACACAATTATGGTAGATATGTCACTACGCTTCGCTTTACTGTAAATACACTTAGCGGCCTGCTTCGAGCTCGGCTGACCAATAGCTATAGCTATAGCTGACCCCCAGCAGAGTTGACATTGACAGGGTCTCCTAAGATTAGTAAACAGTGTCTATCCCTTTGTTTGCAATTACAGTTATGTAATTCAGGTTAAGAAAAAGCAATTTACAGTGAGTACAATTAAGTATTATAGATCAGAAGAAGCACCTAAATCTTTATGGGTACAGTAGGTTTGGGCTTTGTTAGGCTGCAGAAATTGAACAAGAACCAAAATAAGACAGATGCTGGGTTATTACTAACCTCATCTTTCTCAATGTCTTCATGGTCAATCTCAAATGAATGGGATGGCAGCTTCTCTGCTTTATACAGTTTTCTACAAGGGGTTAAGCAAAGGAATATATGCACACGCACGCACGCAAGCACGTACACACACGCAGACATTCACACATCCCGTCAGTTGTTTTAGGTTATGTTGCTTTCATTCATTAATGTCTCGTGCTTCCTGTTTTACTCGTCACTCCTCTAATTTCAGACCACTTCACTTCCTGCCCCCTGTGTATTTCCCACCAGTTTTGATGGTCTACCCCACCCTGATTGATTTCACCTGTGTCTCGTTATTCTTCTCTCAACACAGGACTTATATGTGTTTTTCCCTTCACTCCCTGTCTGTTAGTAGGTCTGTGTCCAGCCTTCAAGCCTTTAATATCTTACTAGTGTCGGGTTTCCTGGTATTTTTAGACACAGACCCAGCCTTTGCCTACCTGTGTGTACTGATGTTGTTTCTACTGTATATAAGTGGTTCTGTCAAACTGAAATCTGCATTTTGAGCTGTGCTGCTTCTGGATCCCGTTGCTTGTGGTAACCAGTTGTAACAATAACATCTGCCCAATGCAAATGGCTGTGTGCGGCTGACTGTGCTCCATTGTACTCTGTCAGACACTAAAAATAAAAGGCCCTACCATACACCAGTTTCACCAATGTTGCTTCATTGGCTTGTCATTGTGTGAGCGCGTGTGCACGTGTGTGTGTGTTTGTTTGTGCGCGCGTTCTATGGGGAAAATATGTGTTTGTGTATAATCTGTGAGTTATAGACAACTAGGCTGCAGAGGACAGCAGTGGAAAGGTCCTCCAATAAAATAAAATAATAAAGTGTAAATGTTTTAGTTAATTAAGTGCATTTTTTTCATAGACAAGGGGTCACAAAGTGATATACAGTACATGTAATGAGAACAATAAAAATCCAGCACAGCACAAGTACATCATGACATAAAAAAAGCTGTTTAAAAGCTTGCCTAAAAATGTGTCTTTAGGTGTTTTTTAAAGCACCCACAGAATCAATAGCTCTTACTGCTAAGGGTGGAGTGTTTCACAGCCTTGGAGTCTCTGCACTAAATGTACAATCCTCTCTTGTCTTAAAATATTGTCTTAAAGTTGTCTGATACAATCTCAGAAAGGGAAAATGTTTAGAGAATGGGTGCCAATTGCTGGCTGACCACTGACCCAGGAATGCATCGCTTGGCATGCAAAGAAAAAGATATTTCCCATGAGGAATTCTGAGAAATCACATATAGATACAATTCTTGTATCAGATCTATAAAAATGTAATGGTGTTTTAAGGGTGGATTGTAAAATAATATACTTTTTGTAAAATTTACCAAATTTAAAAAAATAATCCAACGTTTCTATACAATTCTGTAAATGGGAACGTAAAATGGTGCAGACCGCACAACACTATTTCCAGCCAATGATCTTTCTCCAGCATCGCCAACTCAACCTCAACACATAATTGTTTTAAAATATTCTAAACTGCAAAACATAAAATTAACTAATACATACAGCATAGTGTCACTTTTAAGGCCATATGTCAAAAGATGGACATATCTAACTTGTAAGGGTTTTGCTGTACGTTGTATCTGACTTGGTTCTCTGTCCATAGGTCATGTGAACTGACTGAGCATGTCAGTATAACTCCTTAGAGATCAGAGGGGCATTCTTGTAGCTTTAGGTCCTCCCTTGATCTGTCTCAGTGTGACCGATAATAATGTTTGAGTTGATGGACAACATAAATTACTGACTGAACTGACAGAAAGACAATTTAAATGCTCTATATTTACGTGGATAGGAACTTAAAATCCTCTTTGTATAAACTTTATATATAAACTTTATGTGTAAATGAATGTACACATTGATAGAAAATTGCAGTTTAGCAATCCCAGATCACCCGTTCATCACTGTCAATCCTCAATATCGAGTCAAGTTGGACTGTGACAAATATGAAGCGTGAACAAGACGGCTCCTCTATATAATATCAGGAAGAAGTAAACATGTTTTACCTGGGCAGAAGGCGGTAGTCTCCTGCGTATTCGTCATACTTGAACTGGACCACATTCAGCTCAGAGTTGTAGTACTCACAAGCCTGGGAAGAGGTTGTAATAAATAGTATCTTAATACTCTATATGGCTATAATGTATAATTGTGGTTAATTAGATCCAGCTAGTGACACTCAATGAGTCAAATAAAATGCCACTTAAATATTTTAGGAACATTAATAGAATGGATGAGTACTGTGCACTGAGTAACAGAACACTGGAACATTAAAAGAATGAATGAGTACTATGCACTGAGTAACAGAACATTAGACCATTAAAAGAATTACTACATCTTTAGTCAAGAAAATATTTGACTATTTCACAACAAGCAACACCTTTTGTTAAAACAACTCCAACTGGTAACAAAAAGCAAAGTAACTGACCAAATGAAGCAACATCTAAGCTGTGGTTCTTTGCCAAAATCCCACTTACGTATACGTATTGGTGGGTGCACTTGTCCCGGAGTATCGGAACATTGCTTGGTAAAAGCATATAGCATCAAATCGAAGCAGAAATTATTTTATATTAGACATTATTCCATAGAACCTGTACAGTAATGTAATGAAACAATCTTGCCAGTAGAGACATCTGATAAATCATGTTAGATCTGAGAGAATGTTTATATAATGAACACATATTCCCCACACCCCCCATCTCCCCAGTTTGTATTATATAATTATTTTTCCTCCTCCCCTCAAGAGGACACTTACTCTTACCAGGCCATGGTTGCAAAAAATATAATTTGCCTAGTTAAATAAAGGTTAAATTAAAAAATATATATTTGAAGTTCCTTCTTTCAGAATTGAACTAAATTAGGATTCAGGCCCATGGTTGAAAGACTCACTCTGTCTTGTTATTTATACTTTTCTGTGTTTTTCTTTCTTTCTCTCTAACATGCACAACATGTCTACTTGCAAACTGATTATTTATTATCTTACATTACATACACCCACACACACATCATTACTACAGAAAGTAGCCATCACAAAGAGATACAGTATGACAAAATGCTATTGCTTTTTAACCTCTATTGTTTTCCATTCACATAACTATATAGCTGTCTGAAGTCTCTACTCCAGGGCTATTCAACTCCGGTCTTGGAGGGCCGCACCCTGCATGTTTTAGATCTCTCCCTCAAATTGCTCCCTCAAATGAACGCATGATATCAGGCTTCTAACAACCTTGAATCAGGCGTGTTGGAG
>JAODUH010003019.1:0-11637 GCA_027564835.1 Typhlichthys subterraneus | reverse complement strand
GTGGCTCGGGAAAGGGAGATTTGGGGTCCCCTGCTGAAGCTGCTGCCCCCGCGACCCGACTCCGGATAAGCGGATGAAGATGGATGGATAGGAGCACATTGTCATTTTTTATATAGCTGTTTCCTGATTAATATCCATCCAACTCTGGCTGGTCTCACTGTCGTCAAATTTACCATCAATAGTGACAACAAAAACCAAAACCACAAGATGAAATGAAAGCAGACTACTTCTCTTTTTTTGTTTGTTTTAAACTGCTGCCATTGTTTAAATGGATTATAACACAACTCTATTCTGAAGTTTGCTATTTGACCTGCTATAACTCATTGAAGAGATTGGTTAAGGATTAGAATATAGGTCAGTGCAAATATGAAATCATTATTTTGTACTGGAAGGCCATCTGGTTAAATGTAACTCCTCCTATTATTGTATAACATACTCTACAAGTGAACCTTTTACCTGAGCAGAGATCCTTTTCAGAGTCATCGCATCCTGGATAAAGCACTCAATAGAGGACACTGTACACACCAGACAGGCACTGTGTACACTAGCAGTTGGTTTCCACGAAAACAACATAACTGGGATGTTACCCCCCCCCCCCCCTTCCCCTTCCCCACAGATGTTAACAACTCTCTGGGGCAGGGCAGGCTAGTGAGGTCTCAGGTTTGATCCTGACATGGCCAGCCTACCTGTAAGCATCCTTGCACAATGTGTTGCCCCTGACAGTCTATCACTTTGGAAATGAGCGCTACAAACTGTAATATTTGTGATTGCTGCTGCAGAGAGTCTAAATCATATAATATATAACACACTTTTAATTATTTAAAGACAGAGGTGCCTGTTTGGAACACATGGATCCAATCGTACCAATAGGCCGACATGTCTGGTCCATAGAAATATATACACAGTAAGAGCGGTCTGGACTCTGGAGGGGTTGAGGCTATTTCTGACAGCATTGAGACAGCAAACATTGCTGTCTCACCCCCACCCACCCCAAGGACTTGTTTAAAAAGTAAAGGGTCAGTATGATCAGTGAAAATTAAAATAAAAGCAGGTAGAATTGAAACATTCCTCAAAAAATAATGAGTTCTTGTTAAGGGGCTGTGTCAGCAACCACCAGGACAGACTTGAATAAGAGAGGGTCTTCTGTCAGCAGGGTGTAGCAGGAAATAAACTGACTATTTCACAACATGTTCTTCAGCTGCTTGTAGTTAGGTAGGTGAGGTAATGGACTTTGATATATAAACAAATCTGCCATGTCATACAGATGGCTCTTTCAGTGATGGTCATTGCCAGCCTAATGAATTGAACTTTGTGGCTCCACAATTATAGGATTAGAGCTATTGGGCTAGATCTGATTATGCTACTATATGTGATGAAACACCATCCTTCATTCCTAACCATAACATAGCTACTGCATGTAGCCTATAGATCAGTGGCACAGGAGATGTTTTTTATGGGAGGGGTGAAAGTGTGAGGAAAATGTCTCAACATTTAAGCCTGTACAACTATGCTTCTAGTTATTAAAACCAAATATGACGCCAGAGTGAAATCTGTCCCAGCCTTGACTTGAACCCCGCTCTCCCGCGCTGCGCAGCGCCCTGGGTCCTACTCCAGATTGAAGCCAGTGTCTCTGGTCAATGTGTTTTTGATAGTGGGGGAAACCGGAGAACCTGGAGGAAACCCAGGCAGACACGGGGAGAACATGCAAACTCCACACAAAAAAGCCGAGATGACTGGGGTTCGAACCTGGGACCTTCTTGCTGTGAGGCCACATGCTATCCACTGTGGCCTCAGTGATATCCACTGTATAATTATATTACAGGGTTCCCACTAGTCATGGAAATTCTGGAAAATCTAGGAATTTTAATAAAGTCTATTCCAGGCATGGATATTCAAAGAATCTTGTAATGTTTTGGGTCAAGTTAGGTAACATCAGGGAACTTACTTGGATATCAGGGAGCTTGAGGATAAGGTTACTTCCTCAAGCAAAAGACACAGAAGAGGACAGAAGAGTTGAGCATATCTGTATTTCTGACCTTAGCAGGGATAATAATAGTACATGAAAAAGGCTGATCTACAGGCGAATTTGAAAGCAATAGAGAATGTCTGATACTGCATTATATTTTGTCACCTGATGCCTAGATTTAGCGTTTTCCTTTACATAATAAAATAACTTTCCACCATTATTTTAAGGATAAAAGGCACAAATTGATGCTTTAAAATTGACCAGACTACAGGAAATTGAATTTTTGATGCTCAACATTTTCTGGGGGAGGACTCTTATTAGTATAAGGAAGATTTACCCTCCTTACAAACAAGTTACAAAACCTAATTTAACATTGATTTTTTTATATGTGTAGTACCTATGTCAAATATGTCAAATATTATCCAATTAATATTCCGATTTTTATCGTTGTCATTCTGCCTATACACAGCCATCAAAATGAAAGTTGAGAAAAAGTCAGGTGATTTTACATTTAACTTAGAGTGGGAACCCTTACATTAATAATGGGTCTGTTAGATTTACAGCTGGTGTGCAAATGATCAAGCATAGATAAAAGTGAATACTGCAGAAGTGGTGGGGGCCCCCAAATTAAATTATGTTTAGGGCCCAATTAAGGCTTGGGCCGGCTCTGCTATCGTGTGGCTATCGGCCTATAACCCATGCATGATGACCCATCATCCAACAGTTTTAGATCAATGCAATTGCCTATACCTCTTTCAGCTCCTTTTCAATCTGCATGGCGCGCTGTACAATCGGGCCACGTACAGCGTATTCCACCTTCTTCACGGTGGGGTTCATTGTCTCAATGGTCAACACCTTGCCCCGAGACGCAACACCATTCTCTGACATCTTCGGGGAATCCGCGGGGAATCCGCGCCGCGTGGCACTGAGACCTGCCATGGATCTGCTGGGGTGAGAGAACAAGTAAAGGGAGCACCGTGTAACGGTATGGAACCCAGCAGCTGGCCGCCCGACGGCGTGCGCCCCAACGTTACAGCACGTCAACTCTTTTCGTTCCCTGGTTAAAAGGCGTACGCTTCTAGACGGCAACATCTGTATCCGTGAAGCTGACATAATTAACACTCTTTCGAAAAGTTTTTGCTTGAACTTCTGACACGTCGGTCGGTATAGCCTATGCAACGATCCCGCTCGTTGCAAAACTTCAGGGGGAAGCTTTTTTTTTAAAATGCAACCACCACTTCAGAAACCGAATCCAAACCTTTGGACCCACTATTGAGTATGCTAGTATCGTAGGCTAATGATGTGGCTTTAACAAAGTGATTAGTCGCTTAGTCCCGATTATCAACTTTCTTTCTACTGGAAATGTGTTCGCGCTCACTCAGCACAGCCTATTGCAACATTAGGCTACCAACCCCCTCTTCTTAACCGCAGTGGCCACTCCATCCGCTTTCCTCTCACAAGACAGGCTAGTGGCTACGACGTACCGTTGGGTGCTAAATCGAGGGTGGATCTCCCGTTACCGAGACGACAGACGAGCTTCTAACTTTTCTCTATAGCTCACAACTGGCGCACCACAATTTTGTCATTTCAGTGCCGTAGTTTTGGGGAGGAGACTAGTAAGCATGCTTGGGGGCAGACAAAAGATGAATAGGCTACATATAGTAAATTAGCATATATTCCGATTTCAGCATTGGCAAATATAACTTTTCTCAATAATTGCATTGAAAGATGAATGGCCCACGATTGCACTTGTATGTCTTTTATTGGCAACAATAAAATACACTAAAATGTGCAGTTTAATATTGAATAAAATGTGATTTCTGCAGACAGCATGCCTCTCAAAACGTGTGCTCCTCCAACATGTGGCATTGTGCGATAAAATGCACATTTCTGAGTGGACTTTCGACACACACACATGTACAATAATCATGCCGTTTAATCAGCATGCTGGTGTATGCCACAGGTGGATTAAGTTTCTATATTTCAGTGAATATCATTAAGGCAATAATCTTATCAAGTCCTCACTTGTTTTTCAAAGGCATCCTATTCTGTACATAAATAATATTCCATGCAAATAATGTGATTTTAAAGCTACAGAAGTAAATATAATATAGTGTTATCATGGGTTTGCCTGCCTAAATCTAGCCAGGAGTCCTCACACAAAAATACAAATAAATAACCTAAACACAACAATTATAACATGAACATATGCTGTTAAGGACATACTAAATAAATACAAAATGTATTATCTCAGAATTTACAACGTTTAACAATAATTTGGTTTTAAAGTTGTGTTAGGTAAGTATCAGATTTATAAAGTACTAAGATAGTCCTTTTATTCAGGGAACTCAAAATGTAACACTACTCAACAGACATTGTGAAATGTAATTTAATAAAGTAATGTAAATATATGAAGTCATAGATTCCAAGTGTCAATTAAATACACTGAAACACAGTTTGTAGTCCTGCATTTTGGGACTGCAGCCATGGGTTCCCATCCTATTGAGAGAATATAGGTGCAGAAAATAAGGTGGCTAACTTATACATTAGGCCTGAGAAATATTTTTTTCTATGACAAATGACACCTGTGAACTTTCTCAGCTGTAGTTGAAGAAGATCTTGTTTTTAATGTATGACAAAAAAAATCATTAACTGTTGATTTGGGGAGATTATTTTTCTGACACAAGCCACTATACATACCCTGAACACCTTGAAACCCCAAATTAAACAAATATTCTTCTTTGTTAATAAGAACACAATACAAACAGACATTGAGTTTATCAGACACCCTGTTCCAGTGGACCCGTTTACCCTGGTTCTCCAGCAGCAGATGTAATACATTATTACATGTAACAGTGATACCAGCGAGTTGGAGGGAATTCAAACTGAGGAAGCAATATAAAGGTTAGAAAGAAGGCGGGCCCAGTGCAACAGCAATACATTTTTAAACAATCTTCCAGCAATATTGCACTTTTATGACATTATCTAGATTTTCAGGGGATCAAAGGTTTCTGTGCGTTTTATCATTTACCTTTTGGTGTAAAACATCACTGATATTAACTATTCAGATAATCGGTAGACTGCTTTCTGAGTAATTTCCAGTGTCCTCTAGCAATTTGCCCGTAGAAGCTGTTAACACTGAGATTGTATGATCATTTTCAAGTAGAGCTCCAACACTTTCCATCAACAACAAAAACAATCAAAAACACATGTGGACCAAACACATCCCACGTAGGCAAAATAACACAGGAACTGCTAGCTAAATATATGTGGCAGGCAAATTCCACTTTAAAACCCGGTGGCTACAGTAACATCAGAGAGGGTCTGTGTGGCCACCGACCGCAGGGCAAAGGTGGGCACAGAGAGCGGCATTAGCAGAAACATCTGGTGCTGGGAAGTCTGAAGCCCATAGCATTTACATTCCTCGGTGACGAGATAGCACTGCAGCGGCTGGTGGGAGAAGCCCAGGACAAACGCTTCAGCGCTACCGCTCTGAGACTTCTCCTCTGACGAAGCCAACGGCGCCTCCTCGTGGCTGAAGTAGCGCGTGGCCGCAAAAATGTAGAAAAGCCTAAGCAGTTCCCAGCTGCGGGATTTGGAGGGCATGCGGGGTTCACTGCCACTGGGCGAGAGGTTGGCGCATTCCCGCACACAGGAAACAGAGCGACGCGTTTCCAGGTTTATGAGGAGCAGGCCGAGCACATCAGGGCGGAGAGATATGGTGGCCGGCAGGCAGTGCTCCCCGATGGCCAAGCTATCCCTAAGGACATCCACGAGGGGCGACCAGAAGCGTCCCACCAGTTCACTCTCTGCCTTGTGCAGAGAGGGCGTGGGCCCGCAGAGCACGCACGCATCTGCCCCGGGGAGCAGCTGGAAGCGGAGAAGACGATGCGCCACTTTAGGGCTCCCGTGGGGAAGGAACACTGGGTAGTCACACGAGGCAAAACCTGAGACGGAGAGCGAGCGAATCAAGGCGGACAGGAGCACAACTTCTTGTGGCGCTAGACGCCACCACTTCTCAGTGGCTGCGGCAACACGTCCACGGATCACGAGGCATCCAAACTCGCTTTCGGCGGCCTGCGTGAAGTTCTCCACCGCAGCCTGGAGCAGGGACGGGTTCGGTGGCAGTAGGCAGTCGGCACAGTGTGTCAAGTTTCCCATAATGCCCCACTGCCTATCTTCCAGGAGCTGGTCAATGAGCCTGAAGCAGGACCGCAGGTCCCTCTTCAGGCGCTCCACGTTCCGCACATTTGCCAACTCGTCCTGTCCCAAGACCAACACCATGCAATTCCACACATTCTCCAGCAATCGTTGTAAATGAAACTCCTCTTCAAAACTCTGACAACCAGCAGAAGCAGATTTTTGCCCTCCATTTACAGCAATGAGCATAACACTTTCCTGAAAGACTCTCCATACCACTTTACCTCCGCGGTCAGTCTGGCAGCTGGACAGTACCGCTCCTTGCCCACCTCCAAACATGTGAACTCCGTTCAGGGAGCCGATGACAGAGAAGGGGAGTTGTTTGGATGCTCCCCTTGTGAAAAGGGGAACCCCGCTGTTGGCTGTGAGGCAGAGCAGCTGTGTTGATCCATCCTGAAGCATTATCACTCTGTAGCTATTGTAAACAGTACTATTATAATATAACTAGACCATGACCGATTGTAACCCAGCCCCGTTTAATAAAAGTTATAAGAACGGTTGACGCAAGAGAACGTTTAAATTACGCTTACAGCAACTATACGCCATTTCATATCCTTTACGTTAATAACGTTATACCAGTACCGGTAGGCTACTGCCGCCTTATCAAATTGTAGGCCAGTGGTTTACTAGCAAGCAGAAGCTGTGTCCAACATATTGCACCTCTAGTTTCCCCAGCAACTACATGAAACATTACGTGAAATATAGACAGATCTAGTATCAGTAATATTTTACTTACTCCTTTATAAACTCATTGAGAAGAAACAGGAGACCGATCTGAGCTCAGTTCGCCGGAACGTGTCATTGGGCGTGCTCAGTTCTCATACGACTTCCGCATGCATAATTCTCGCGATAAACTATAGCCAGTTGTTCACATTCACCATTACTTAGTTGTCGTCGTGTAAATTTGGCACAATGTTCAAATACATTTAGGCTAGACTAGCCTTAATCCATGTCTGCATATGGAGGTTAATGTCACACAGTAAATAACGCAGATCATTCGTCAAATTACGGTACATTTGAACAGTTTCAGTCCCAAAATGCCATTTCCTTAACAGTGACAAAGTGGCATTTCCTACGAACTAGTTTAGGCCTAGGCAAGGTAGAGTCACTCCCAACCCTGTAGATATATATTTTTTAAATGTCACTACTTGGCCATATTCACCCTTATTTTAGATCAATTGATGCGAATGCTGAATGCATCCGTTGTGTCTTATTGTTGTCCCACCTGACTGAATTCCATCCATGCTGAGTTGTTTGTTAGACATTTTAATTTTGAAATGGGTAGTTTAAGATCGTCGCTTAATGCACGATTTGGCATAATGTTAAAAAAAAAACGCAACTTTGTGTGGCTCAGACGTGTTGCCTTTTGGTCATTCAACTTTCAGTTATTTGCCTTAATCTATTGCAATATTAAAGCTACAAACATTTCACATTTAAAACACTGACCGAAATAAAATTTCAAAATCAAACAAGAGTAGTAAAGAATGTATTTTAATCATTAAATACAAAAAAAAGTCAACAGTGATGACTAAATAGAACAATAGAAAAGGCACAATAATTTACTTGAAAATTCACTTTGTGCCATGAAAAATAAAACTCCTTTCCTCTACTGTGGTTGAAAATATATGGCAATATTTCTGACATGATTTCAATGTATTTCACACCCAAATACATCCCGTGGCAGTATAATGGCTTGGCATGAAGCAGTGTTGAGGTCAACTTTCCCTGTAGCATCAAAATGAAGGCCTGAGGGATAAGAAAACAAATGCTTTATTCATGCAAAGTATATCAAAAATAATTTCACCCTATCTTGGTCAACTGTTTACAATACTAGTCTAAATTGTATAAACCGTAGGGGCTATAGAAGATCCCTCTTCAGTAACAATTAAGACACCGTAGTATGGGGCGAGAGCCTTGTTCAACAGGTACAGTAAAGGCTACTTACCAATTAATGTGGTGGTTTCACAAGAAAGAACAGACCTTCTGTGGCCTGAAAGGATTGGTGCTTGACGATACACCAGTTAGGAGGGGGTCTTGTAGAGCATTCTGCATGCAAAACTGTTGTAAATCTGCAGCTGCCTGAGACACCTTTATTTATAACAGGGTAAGGTTAGAAAAAAAACATAAGTATATATACTGGTACGGTAAACCATTAGTTAGGCTACCCTATGGCGTCAATATTACGAAATTATTAGTGATCCATATGCATTCAAAATAGTACTGCAAGAATAATGTATCTGACCCTTTGCAATCATTCCCATATGGACCTTTAATGCTGTTTAATATTCCTTCCAGTTCCACGCCCTTAGCTAGCGGCTAACGGATCTACCGCAAGTATATTCATCCATTTTCAGACAACGTACCTTCACTCTGTTTATGCTGGCTTCAAAACGCAGCTGCTGTACAACTTTCTTCATAGCAACAAGATTCGAAGAACCTGACATTTCTGGTGCCTTTTACAAAAAAAACAACTTAACACTGTGCGGTATGGTATCCAGTTGGATGTGGAGACAATAGCAAATATGATGACATCCGGGATCCAGGTTTTGTATGGCTGCAATATAGGTTGATTTCGCTAGTGGGCAGCAAAGAGCAAATCGGTGAATACAAACAAATAATTTTATTGCACTATTTGACCAGTAGGCAGCAGATCAGTTTATGTAATTTGCCAGGCTTAAGTAATTCAAATCAAATAATATCAGCACAATATAAAAAGAAAAACAAAGAATGTCTGTTAAAAACCACAAGTGAACAGAGAATGCTCTATAAAATTCTAAAAACACCAGTATGCATCTAAACATCTTCTAAATCTAGCAGCACAACATAGCCGTATATATACTCACTAAAGTAAACCTTGTTTAATAATTTAATGTTCTGAATGTCCACGATAGCGCAATGTAAAAATGAAATAGAAAAACATGTATAAAACTAGGCATCCTGAGGCAATACTTATGGCATTAAATCACAGATTGTTCAGTCATGGATCTGTACAAAAGAATCCAAGAATGGCACTTGATTTAAACCATCCTCACAAGACTGTATGAGGAAATTATGTACTTTGAAGTCATCAAGGAGTCTAGAGACGGTGGTGCTAGTCTTGCCAGCTCCCTCTCTTCTGTCTGGAGTAACTGAAAAGAGGGACAGGTCAAGCATGTCAATTGGTCCTATCAAACTAAGAACAGGACACTGCAGTATTGTACATGTAGACGTGAACAGATGGCATTTTAAGCTGACAGAACAACTTGTAAATATGTTAACACACACACACACACGCACACACACGTGGCGAATGTCGTTTCCAAACCATTTGAATTGATGACACTGTACCTGCTGTTTGGCATGAGGTGGAGGGTGCGGTATAGCTCTGCTGTGGATGGTACGATGGGGCTGTGAGTAGCTTTAGGAGTGAACACTGTAGCGTAGGGGCCTGCTCCATGCAGATGGGCTGGAGTGTGAGACAGCCTAACTTCAGGTTCACTTTCTGTAATTGAAAAGTATAGTTTGTTTTGGTCGTGTACTTGCTGTAGTGATGCTGATTGGCAAACACAAGGCACACTACATTACAGTCTCACATAGCAGCTTTAGACTAGGCAAGCATTTCCTTCAGAGCGTTACTGTACGTCACATGGTTCCCACGCAAGAATAGAACACATCTAATCTTTTTAAACTCAGCTTTGCGAGGAAAGACAAAAGCGTGTGCAATATACCAACGTATTCAACTGCAGCATGGCAGCAACTGAATTATGCTAAAAGTATTGCGAGTTCGTGTGACTGAATACCAGAACAACTTACTGATTGACGAGACGCTTTGAGAGTCAGACATGGACAGTCTCTTACGGTTGACGATGGGAGTCATGTTCAAAAACTGAGTTTTCAGCCAGGAGGCACGGTCATCCTCAAAGGCCTTTTTCTGTCAACAGAAATGTAACAGGAATATATTTGGCAAACAGGGTCACCATTGAAACAGCCACGAAACATGCACTGTTAACCAACATGAAGCCAGAACATAAGACCATTACAGTACCTCATGGCCCAGTCTAATAGCAGCCTCTGTGAAGTTCCTCCTCTCCCTTTCAAAGTTTCTCTTTTGCTCCTCAAAGAGCCTCCACTCCTCCTTAAGTCGCTCCTTCTCCTCTAGGGTGTAGCAGTCATTAAGAAGAGCAGCAGTTTCTTCATCAAACGAAGAGTGCAGTTGTTGCTGTAGAATGAATGCAATTTCATTATTTGACTAATAATTATAGTTATTGCCTTTGGCAGACATGTCATACTTAATTTACCACTTCAGCTGTATCATGCCTAGATGTACCACTTGGCCACAAACAAAAGACAATGCTTAATTTACATGCATTGCCCATTTACACCTCACCCAGCATTTGTCCCATTTGATACCCAGCTGTGTCTGCAGGTTAAGCAGCTAAAGTCTGCACTCACACTGGACACAACCAAATTAACATTTACCTATGGGGGTGGCAATGACTGTTCCCCTTTGTTCTGTGATGTCCTGTAACTTACTATAAAGCTGCAAACTTTCCTTGTTACCTCTGAAATGTTTTGGTTGACCTTCACTTGTGAAACCTAATGTTTCTCCCCTGCTGCGCACAATTGTATTATTAAAGCCTGCTTTCCTGATTAAATGCCATCAAACAACGAATGGTCTACATTTTTATTATAGAAGATTATTCCTATCACTGTAAAACACACTTTGATGCTCAACCAGACTCTCCAATAAATAAAATAATAGTATCAGTAGTTTCATACTCCTTCTGTGGTCCCCTCCCAAGGTTTCTTCCCTTTTTTCACACATGTTTTTTGGGAAGTTTTTCCTTGCCTGGGGGGAGGATCAGGTTAAGGGGGTGTTTTTTGTTTCCATGTGAAATGTAGGTTGTAAAGCCCATTGAGACTGCAATGTGATTAAGGGCTATATAAATAAAATTGACTTGACATACATACACTACACAGACCCAACGATGTGTGATGGACAACAGTATAGGCCTTACAGTGCATTGAATATGGTAGAATACAATGTGTTGCTGCAGACCTGGAGGAGCTGTTGCTGTGTGTAAATGAAGTCTTTACATTGCTGAACCTCCTGCCTCATCTTCTCCATCTCCTCGTCGTGGATCTCCCTGGGCACCACCTCCTTGGCAGACTGCTGCTGAACCTGCGCTAGAGATGCTAGGCAGGCACAAACACCAGCAGCACCGTCAACTCACATTTAGTTGATGTGCTATGTGGAGATTATATGTAAAGGGAGCACAGCCTTCTTCCAGCATGCCACTCATTATTTGGGTGATGTAACTCCTTAGTGATGTGCGGTCTTGGGCAAGTTACTCAGGAATAGTAATGTTACTAGTTACTTATTACTCCTTCAAAAAGTTATATTACTGGGTATTTAATGTAATTAGGTACATTACTAAATTACTTTCACAATCACTACCCTGCCTCGCCCCTTCCATTAAAAAAAAAAAATA
>JAODUH010003018.1:0-11637 GCA_027564835.1 Typhlichthys subterraneus | reverse complement strand
GACCCCTGCGGAGCCCTGGCAGGCGGCCAGAGCCAGTGGCGGAGTGGTCCTGGCAGACCCCTGGCGTGGTGCGGCTCCCTGTCGCAGGGCGGCTCCGGCGGACCCCCGGCGTGGAGCGGCTTGCCCCTGCGGGGCGGCTCCGGCGGACCCCCGGCGTGGCACTGCTTGTCCCCGCGGGGCGGCTCCGGCGGACCCCCAGGTTGGAGCGGGCTCCCAACGTGGAGCGGCTCCGGCGGACCCTCGGCGTGGCACTGCTTGCCCCCGCGGGGCGGCTCCAGCGGACCCCTGGCGTGGAGCGGGCTCCCAGCGCAGGGCAGCTCCAGCGGACCCCCGGCGCGCGGTGGCTCCGGCAGTGTCTCGGCTCGGGGTGGCTCCGATGGACCCCCGGCGTGACGCGGCTCCAGTGGACCCTCGACCAGGAGCGGCTGCGGCATGGAAAGCCCCGCGGCAGAAAGTCCCGGCTGGGGCTGCTGAGGCGGGGACGGCCCAGCAGAGGAGGAGGCTGGCTGCTGCTGCTGCTGCGGCATGGAAGGCCCAGCAGAGGAGGAGGCCGGCCGGACCTGCTGCGGCTTGGAAAGCCCAGCAGAGGAAACAGGCGGTGGCTGCGGCCCAGCGGCGGAAACAGGATGCGGCTGCGGCCAAGCGGCGGACCCCCTGACGCGGGGCGGCTCTGGCGGACCCTCTGCGAGCGGCGACTCCCTGACGCGGGGCGGCTCCTGTGGTCCCTCGGCAGGAGGCGACTCCCTGACGCGGGGCGGCTCTGGCGGACCCTCTGCGAGCGGCGACTCCCTGACGCGGAGTGGCTCCAGCGGACCCCCGGCGTGGAGCGGCTCCCTGACGCAGGGCGGGTTCAGCGGACCCCCGGCGTGGCGCGGCTCGCCAACGCGGGGCGGCCCCAGCGGACCCCTGGTGCAGCCCCCAACCACCCCGGACCATTGAGCACACGTGGTCCGGTGAGCAAGCTCACCCGTGCCCACACGAGGCTCCCCCTGCCCAAACACGGCCCAGAGCGACTCAACTAGCTCTGGGTAGCTGGGAAGCTGCAATAGTGGCGTTTGAGAAGGCGAGACGCAAACTTCAATGCAATAACGCACACACAAGCCAAAACTAGAACAAAAAGCTGCGGCCCACTGAAGAGCCCGGCCGGAGAACAGCAACACTGTGTGCCGCGCCCACTGGTCTCCCTCGAGCCGTCCAGCAGTGAAGTATCTCTCCGGCTGCCGGATAAAAGGCCCGAGGGAACCAGGAGTGCCGTGATACCCAGGCGGCGGAGACGCACGTGCGCTGTCCCCCGATCTGGACCTTGTCAGCGACCGCGGCGACTCCGCCCTTGCGGGGGAGCCAAGGGAGGAAGTGCTGCCGCCTGGCGTGGCCGATGTTGGAGTGGGAGGGAGGCCACGCAAGCCCTCCGCCGGAGATCTAGCGGAGAGCCCGCCAGCCCATAAGCTGCTGATCTCCGCCGCCGCCTGATGGAACTGAGCGACGGCAGCCGAAAAACTCGCCTCCGCTGTACTCATGATTCGGTGGGTTATTCTGTAACGCCGAGCAGGGCGAAGCAAGTGCAGACGGACGAAAAACACACACTGAATGCCGAAGCAACGAGCCTCACGGCTCGTCTTTTAATAAAACAGAAAACCAACAGAAACGGCGTACAGTCACGTAGCACAGGAACATGAAACAGAAGCGTGAACAGAAACGTGAACTTCAACGAAACAGGTAAAATAACCCACACCCCTGTCCCAGTAGTCCACAGCCTATATGCCCTCACACCCACACGGCTGAAGGCAATCGATCTGATTGCACGTGTGGGTGTGAGGCGCTGGGGATGCGGAAAGTCCTTCCCAGGTGTTACCACACCGGCGAGACGACGTAGATGTTACATTCTCATAAAATATTTAGCAATAGTGTATATCAGACAATACCAACAGAATGCAGGTTTTTATTGACAACACGACTAAGCATTGACACAACTGAGCAACGTGCTTGTCAACAATGACACAATGACATTCTGATGGCAATGACATGTTCATTGACATAAAAATGTGCATTTGAGAGATAGACTAAGGATTTTGAGCAAGTTACGAGCTTTTGACTGAAAAACATTGCGTTTTGCTGTTTGTACGAATTGTTTTGAGAAATGTACATGCTGGTATGCAACTGTTAAGACTGAATCAAAAAATTTACCAAAGCGACTGAGAAATACTGTAATACACAGGAGCCTCTAGCGTTCAATAATAATTACTACATGTTGAAATGTCTTGTTCAGTCTGAGCACCGCTAATAGGTGCCACGCCGCGGAAAATCTGCCAAATCTGCCAGATTTGTATGTCATTCTTAATGAACACAACTTCAAGTATTACCAAATTTTCTTATTAGCCTGAGTGGTGACAATGAGGTAGCTAAGCTAACATGGGAAAGTGTGTTCGAAGCTGCTCAAATGTAACTCACAAAGACTTATGTGCATACTTATGCTACTGAATTATGGTAACGACAAACGGAATGCATCCATTCAAGCTCTTTGGAACAGTGTGTGTGTGTTTGTGTGTGTGTAACTGCATGTATTTTAAAATAAAATACCAAATACCCTAATTGTAAGATTATCAAAATAAACTACTAAATACAGCAGCCATACAATGTATCAAAATAAACTACTGTATTTTTGTATTTTTAAAATACAGTATTTCAAATGGAGCATAAAATCACCTCACAAACCTATCAATAGGCCTATTTGATCTAGCCTAACCCTTCACCTGTAAACTGACTTAGTTAAAGGCATAGTTATTTTGTAGAAAGTTTGTGATATTTGAGCTTGAACAAAACAAAAATACCTCTCCCTTCAATGCCATAGGATGCTCCCTCAGAAGAAGACAGAAACACATTGCAAAAGCTATGAAGGCTAGGTGAGGCGATCAAAACATCTGTAGCAATGATGATTGGTTAATATCTTTCCAATAGTTTAAAAATTAATATGCGAACACTTCCCAGTGGACCTCCCAGACCTTATTCATGAAGTGAGTATGGTCTGGTTACACTAGGCTAGTTGTTGTGTACTGTCTGCACAATTTTGTTTGCGTTACTATTTACTGTAGAAACACAGGTTTATTTTATCAGCATGCACATCGAATGGGCAGCTAGTAAGTCATTAGGTTTGAGCTCAGCCAAGGAAACTAGCAAAGAAAAATTGTTGTGTGCTCCCAAACATTACCCACTTAAGGTATAGAAAATGACAACAGAACAAAAATGATTTCTGATTACGGCTTGGAAGCCCCTCCCCACTTTTTTTTAACAAGCATGACATACAGTATGCAAACAGTTAAAGCTAAAATAAGCGATTGTAAGCTAATACACATTTAGTCAAAATCAGCAAATATCTCCTCACAGTCTGCCAATTGTCGATTCTGTGTGTACATTGAAAAGAAATCCATATCCACCCACACTATTACTCTAAAATCAAAGGTAGCCCTCTAACACTTAGGCTACGTTCAGACTGCAGTCCTCAATGCTCAATTCCGATTTAGTGCTCAAATTTAACATTACTTGTTAAATGTGGCACGTATCAGATTCTAGTGTGAACTGATCACGGTTCTGAAGTGACCCGCATGCGCAAACGAACCAGACTTCACATGCAGCGCGCTGTGTCGAATAAAAGTGAGCATTGACTGAGAGCAACAAAGTCAGCCGTATACGGTAATTTTATTAGTTGGCGTAAGGTGGAAGGAAGCCAGCGAATTTGTCCAGAAGAAAGCCCAATAGCCTACTGCTGTAGGCTACTAAAGCCTGTTAACCCTCTGAGGTCACCGTCGTCGTCCGCGACAAGAGCAATTATCATTATCATATCAATTATTATCATAAAATAATGCAAAAATTCAGTTCGTCGTGATTAAAAATAATATGCAGCACTTGGTAGTGACATATATATTTAAATATATTAATTTGTCACTGAAAATAAGTGGGGCAAAAAGGGGAAAATCTCCTTAGACCCCAAAGAGTTAAACACTCACATGGAATATTTTCGTGGCCAGCCAGGCATGATGCCCATTGCCTGCAGACTGCCAGTGGATTTAATCTGCATCTGCCCTATAGGCCTTTTCTTTCTGCATGTATTGCGTGCATTGATACGTTTGGCAACACTCAGACATATGGCTATTCATCAATTTGTGAGGCAAGGAGGCGGGGTTAAAAACCATGCAAAAAGTTTTCTTTTAATTTGTTTGTGTTTTTCTGCTTCTACAATTTAGACCTGCTCCGCGATGCAGCAAATATATAGTATTTAGTATAGCCTACGCCTCGTGTGCATTATCCAAACATGGGGGAGGACCATGATCCGCTCTGCGCGCCGTGTAATATTGTGTGCAGTGATTTTATCTCCTTGCTCTGACAATCCAGTGATTATTTCCTTATTTAGCCTACTGTATGTTCACTTGCGAGTAGGGCTACAACTTGTAACAAAGAGGTAATCTCGACCAACAATGGCTATGAGTGAGCCATTACGCTAGCGAAGGCGAGTCACAGTGAATTAGTTAGTGAATGTCTATCTAGACTGACGTCCAAGTCGCATCAATTCTGATTTGCTGTTCAGAATGAGATCGCATTTAAAAGAATCAGATATGTATCCGATTTAATACCACATATAAAAGTGGCCCAGATCTGATGAGAAAATATCAGATTCCATGTGATTTGTGCTGTTCACACTGCTCTGAAAAGGTCAGACATGAGTCATTTAGGGGCAAAAAAAATCTGATTTGGGCCAGATTTGTGTGCAGTGTGAATATAGCCTTAGGGAGAGCAGATTAGGTTTAAGAAATACAAAGCATCTTTAAGATTGGCTATGTTGCTTTTATCTATACAAAATGCACATAATGTTAACCATCTGAATTAAACACCAAAAAAGAGTGTTTGGAACAAAGGATTAGCATTATTTAAAAACTACATATGAAAAGAACAAAAGAATAGAAAAGACATATCCACCTTTAACCTGGGGAAGAGAATATCAACAAATACATTATATTACCATCAGATTATCACACATTATAGCAGACAACATTGTATTATTTCAACATTAAACATTTCCTGTGTCCTCTAATGTTCTGGCAGAGAGAAAGGTCACAAGGTCAATGGACCACAGTAGAAGGCAGGATGGGAAGACTCCCAGCCGGAAGGTCGCCTCGAGATCCCCCAGTCAGAGCTTGCTAATGTGGCTAGTGAAAGAGAAGTTTGGGGTCTCCTGCTGGAGCTGCTGCCCCCGCAACCTGACCCCGGATAAGCGGCTAAAGATGAATGGATAAATTCCCCTGCCCAGCGGAAGCCCGGGGCCCCCGTCTGGAGCCAGGCCCAGATGGAGGGCTTGCTGGCAAGAGCCTAGTGGCCGTGTTTGCCAAGGAGCCCAGCCGGGCACCATCCACTTCTTCATCCTATAGGCCAACCACTCATGGGAGAAAACGTGGGGGTCGGTTGCGATGCTATTTTTGTGGCAGTAAAGGTCAAGGGCCGGACCAGAGGGAGTGGAGGGCCCCCGACCAACTGAATTCACAGCCCAGCTACTTCATGAGTTGCTCGACCTGAAAGAAACTCCGCTGCTTGGTAGGGCCCACCGCACTCTTCACCATCAACCACGAGATGGGGAACACCCACGTCCCTTTATCGTAAGGGTACATTTCTTTCGCCACCGCAACAGTATCCTGAAGAGGTTGGGAGAAGCATCTCCACTTCTTTACAAAGGGAGAAGAGTCTCAATATTTGCAGATTACACCAATGTTGTTGCTAAGAAGCGTGTTAGCTTCGGGGCTGTGAAAAATTATCTACAAACCCGTCCAGGTGTTAAGTTCAGACTTATGTATCCGGAGGTGCCGAGAGTGACTTTAAAAGACGGTTCAACACACATGTTCGAGGACCCTGCTTTGGCGTCTGACGTTGCCAATAAAAAATTAAAAAAAACTGCTGTTGTACTGTGAGATGTTGAACAGGCAGTAAGACTGGCCCTACTGGCATGCTGGCTGGTGGGCCAGTGGGCCGACCTGGTTAAATTCACTGTTGCAGAGCCACGGCTCTGCACTGTTGCTTTTGTCTTAAATTACTGTCGGCTTATTTCCTTTCTTAAGCTGTGTTGCTAATTTCTTTTTAAAGAAATATTACTTTCCCTCTCCAGGAACCTTCACCTTATCGTGGTGGAGAGGTTTGTGTGTCCCTATGATCATGAGAGTTGTATTGTCTGGAGCCTTGTGCTCCTGGTAGGGTCTCCCAAGGCAAAGGGGGGTACTGTTGTCAGAATTCAACAAACAGCAGTTTGGAGTTTTCGGCCCTCCTGGAGACCCTGAATGGAGTCCTGTATG
This sequence comes from Typhlichthys subterraneus, assembly GCA_027564835.1. Lineage (NCBI taxonomy): Eukaryota > Metazoa > Chordata > Actinopteri > Percopsiformes > Amblyopsidae > Typhlichthys > Typhlichthys subterraneus. The sequence goes on along the minus strand of JAODUH010003018.1, from coordinate 5,308 downwards.
GGGCTCCAGTAGGGGACTTCAGAGTTCTACTGGGAGACTTTAATGTGCACGTAGGCAATGATACCTGGAGAGGAGTGATGGGGAGGAACGAGTGTAAGCGTTTGTTGTTAGACTTCTGTGCTAGTAATTGACTGTCTATAACAAACACCATGTTCGAACATAAGGATGCTCATAAGTGTACGTAGTACCAGAGCACCGAAGGTCGATCATCGATTTTGTGATCATATCATCTGATCTGACGTTGTATGTTTTGGAGTGAAGAGAGGGCAGAGCTGGCTACCAACCACCATCTGGTGGTGAGTTGGGTCAAGGGGTGGGGGGAGGCTCTGGCCAGACATGGTAAGACCAAACAGGTAGTGTGGGTGAACTGGGAATAACTGAAGGAGGCCCCTACCTGTGAGATCTTAAACTCACACCTCCGGCTGAGCTTCTCTGGCATCCCTATGGAGGTTGGGGACATTGAACCTGAGTGGGCAATGTTCAAAGCTTCCATTGCTGAAGCTGCAGTGGAGAGCTGTGGCCTCAAGGTTTTAGGTGCCTCAAGGGGCGGTAACCCTTGACATTTTGTTGTGGATACTGGTCGTCAGGGAAGCCGTCCGACTGAAGGAGGTTTTCCCGGGATATGATATCCCAAAGAGCTCTGGAGGCAGTTGCGAGGTACTGACTGGCCCAAAGGGCTGCATCCTCTGCGGCGAAAGAGGCGGTTTTGGGAGAAGTTCGGAGAAGACATGGAGAAGGACTTTTGAGTTTCTTTGACTTACTACTTCTCCGTGTCACATCGACATTGCTAATTCCAAAAACAACTAGAAATACTTGGTTTTCATGGAATGTGCCCTTTAATGGTAGAAATTATTCCTATCACTGGAAAGTCCAAATAAAACAAAACAAAATGTTAAATGAGCTGGTTCGGAACCTCGGAAACGTTTACACAACTACTGTATCCTATTGAATTTTATATATATTTTTAAAAGAATGCACACCCTTCACTAAAATTTGAGGATATCTGCTTAGTTTCAGGTTCCATATGCACACTTGGAATTTATACTTGTTCTAAAAGCTTGATAGGCCTCCCAAGCCAAGTTACGATTGCTATTGTATGATTGGACAGTGTTCGAGGGAGGGCTGTTTCCATTTTCTAGGCTTTCTAGCATTTTCTAAAAGCTTACCCACATGTTATTTAAGCAAGTGATTGCATGCATTAGGTTCATAGACATTTGGTTCTGTTGGAAACAATACAATAATGCGTTGATATTAAAAGAATACTTTTGAATGCTTTTTATAAGCAAGTACTCCAGTATTTTAACTCTAGTAAAATGTATGACTGCACCATTTTCAATTGTATTGGAGTAATATTTGATCAGGAGTATATATTTTTTCTCAATTAATGAAGTTGTTTACTTTGTCCACCTCTGGCATTGACCAACATCATTGTTTGGGAAACGCACCCCTGGTTGATGAAGTGTTGTGAAACTGGTTGACAGAGTGGCTTCTTCCGTCTGTGAATCACCTCAGTTTGTCATCGTTGAGGTGCTCGATGTTTAGCGGTTTACGTCTCTCTGCTAAGACCTTCTTCTTCTTCTCTCGTTCTGTCTGTTTCTTACCTCTCCTCTGATCAGCCTGTAACAGTAATGCCAGCAGATTAGTACAAGGACAACAGAACAACATGCACACATTTATATGCTGTACAACTTTGGATGTTTCTGTTCTACCAAGTTAGAAGCTCAATCAGTACCTTCTGTAAGTGGCTTCCATAGCTGGTGCCTATGTTGGTGAGGGCAGACTTCTTCTTGGCATCATCTTCAGCCTTTCTCTGAGCATCGGCATCCTCCTTCCTCATCCTCTCAGCCTGAAAGGAATGTCATCATGTCACCAAATGATACAGGCTCAAAGGTTCATATGTCCCATCAATTTGGATACTAGATATAGCCAGTGATATCTAGTATCCAAATTGATGAACCTCAGGGTTCATACAAACATTTTTAGCAAAACAATTCCATGAGTTTACCATTACTTTTCCATGCCGTTGAGGTACATTTTTCATGACCATACATTCTCTGAAACATCTGTGTATACATGAATAATCCTAAAATGAATGACAAGCTATGTGGTTCAATACAAAATAAAAATGTATTTAATGCTGACACACCAGTAAGATATTTACAGAATAAAATGTGTCAAACCCCAAGAAAACCATTGTGTAGCACTACCTTAATTGACAAATGACTGGGAGGAAACAATGTTTAAAAAAACAATATATAAATAAAAGTAAAAAAATGCGCATAAAACCACTATGAGGAGTGGCAATGCAAGTTCAATAAACAGATACAAATAAAATAAATAAAAGTGTTCAGTATCGCTAACATTAACAAAAGGGAGTAGTATCCAGTTGGACGGCTGTCACCTTATTAGGGGTCAAAGCATCAAAGCTGCTGGAGCCCTATTGGAATTGTAAGGATTATTATTGTTTCGATTTCTGCCATAAAACTGCATGGGCAGCACAAACTATATTAATTTAGCCACAACTTCTGATACACTTGAATATGTTTCTAAATGTAAAGTTCAATGTATGCGCTTGCATAGCTTGGAGTAGAGTTAGTCTTCATCTTTTTGTTCTTGTTCATAGTGAAAGGTGATATTGATGAGGGGCATATATAATCTTATGCCTTAGCCTCTTGATAATGACTGAGCTTATGTTGCATTACAAAATAATTATATTAATGATTAAGACAGCCTTACTGAATGAAAATAACTTGCTTCGTAAAAAAATTACATTAGGCCCGTTTAACAATGACCCTTAACAACTTATCTTTAATTAATCAATTAACAATGACATTATCCATAGACTAGCAATTATGGTTTTCACGTTTCACAAAAAACCTGAACACCTGATGGACCGACAGCACTACAACCAAAAACAATTGGGGACTACTATACCATAGTATACTATAAATGTGCATTCTATTTAGTGTACTGTACATATTTATTTTTTTATATAATTCAAAATATATATGTGCCCTCCATGATTGCATTTATATTCTGGTTTTGCTTAGGCCTACTGCGTTTCGGCTACACGAGGTGATAAGGCTACATTAGATTTGCACCATACTAGGCTAATCTGACAACACCATTCAGTTTAATTAATATTCTTCAATATTTACAATATATGAAGACTGAAATGACAACCTTATATAAAAAAGTATGCCTTATTTTAGCCTACCTCATTTTCCAATAATATTTCGGCTTTACCTTTGCTGCAGCTATCTCTGTCCTTCAATGAATGACTTGAAGTCAATAGGCCTACTGTACATGGAATATTGAAGTTAAATCTGACCTGAAGCTCAAACGTGCCCATTTAAACTGACAGTCTTTACCAGACCACACATTCTCCATTTGACTGAAAGTTCACTTTGCATAGGCATTGCATACTGGTACAGAAAAAAATTAAACCCACAACATCGAGGGCTAGGGTTTCCACATAACAAAAAATAGTATTTCCCTATTTTCTTCATGTTCGGGCAGTCTTATAAATACCTTCTATCGGCAGATTGTTTCCTATAGCCTAATCAATGTTTCTGTAAGAAACTCGCTACAAAGATTAAAGAAATATTTTATGTTTAGTCATTTACATGCATGATAACACGTTAAACAGAAACTATTTGTAGCCAGTGGGGAAAATATGTTGAGGATGTTGTCGCCAGCTGGGCACCTCAAAGTAATTCTGCTTAGCCCCGCCTACAAGTTGCACCATCGTGGGGATAATCAGCCAATCTCCATTAGGAGAGGGGGATAACAGTGTAGCGAGCGGAGGTATCGCCACCTCCACATTCCCTCCTGATGCTGATATGTTTTTAATTGTTTTAAACGTCAATGTTTGGATGTGTTTTAAAATATTGACTCTGTTTACGATCGCGACAGGTGCCACTGCTGTGTCCCTTCCATGTCTGATGCCGGGGGTTAGTGATCGTCTCAGGTCTGAGGGATCTTGTGTACAGTGAGAAGAGTAGGGGTCCCAGCACAAATCCTTGAGGAACTCCTGTGTTGAGTGGGCAGGGTTTGGATAGACGTCCATCCCAGAGGACTTGGTAGGAGCAATCCGACAGGTAGGAGCAATCTGACAGGTAGGATTCAAACCAGGAGATAGCAGAGTCTGAAATTCGTAGCTCAGCTAGAGTTGAAAGGAGGATCTGGTGGTGTGACTAGGGAGGAAAACACAGAATAGCTTCCCAGGATCAGCGGCAGAGGAGTTGATTTTTGCTTGGTAGAATGTAGTATTGGCTGCGGAAACAGAGGAGGTGAATTTGGAGAGAAGGCGGTGGTAGGAAGAGAGATCTTCATGCCGTTCAGATTTTTTCCATTTTCTCTCGGCTGCTCTTAGCTCTGTCCTCCAGGCTTTTAGAGGTTCAGAGAGCCAAGGGGTAGGTGGAGATGATCGCACTGGTCAAGTAGTGAGTGGGCAAAGGGTGTCAAGAGAAGAGTTCAGAGCAGATGCTAGAGTGGAGGCTGCGGTGTCTGTGGACATGTAAGAGTATTCTTCGGTTGAAGGTAATACAGAGAGTGCGACAGAGGAGAGAGAGGAGGGGGAGAGGGCTTTTAGGTTGCGACGGGAGATGATGCAAGTGGGCAGAGAGAGGATTCAGGGAGAAGGACACTGGAAGAGGGGTGACCGAGAGTGTGTTAGCTAAGCAGGACTTTGTGAAAACAAGGTCCAAAAGGTTTCCTGCTCTGTGTGTTGGAGGGGAAGGCGAAAGTGTGAGGTTGAATGAGGAAAATAAGTTGAGAAACTTCAGTGAGTGCAGTTTCTCTGGAGGGATGTTCAAGTCACCCAGTAGTGTGAGTGGCGTGCCATAGGGAGGGAGCTCAGGAGGATATCCATTTCATCCAGGAAGTTCTTGAGCTGGCCTGGGGGACGGTAGATGACAACGATGGAGAGTTTAGCAGGACGGGAGACTGAGACAGCGTGGAACTCAAAGGAGGATATGGACGGGTGAGGGAGAGGGAGAGCACAGTAGGTCCATTTTGGGGAGATGAGATGTCCTGTTCAACCTCCCCAACCAGATGGTCTGGGTGTGTGGGAGAAGGAATAAGCAGCTGAAAGGGCTGCTGGCTTGGCCGTGTTGGTTGGAGTGATCCAAGTTTCTGTCAAGGCCAGGAAATGTAGAGACTGAAGGGAGGCATGGGGCGAGATGGTCTCCATTTTCTTGACAGCTGACTGGCAGTTCCAGAGATCACACGTTGCAACTAGGTGTGTGGTAAAAGATCGGGGTGGGTGAAGAAGGACGGATGGATCTCTATATCTAGGCCGCGAGCG
>JAODUH010003016.1:10000-11638 GCA_027564835.1 Typhlichthys subterraneus | reverse complement strand
ATATATATGTTAATCGATCAACATGTTCAATTCATGAACAGAGGAGTTACATATAAATAAAGTTAAATAAAACGTGTCAACCTCATCTCAACAGAATATGATTCAGAGAATAGATTTATAATACAGTGTTGTAATGATTTGTCTGTCAATCTAAGTGGCACATACGTGCGTGCGTGTGTGTGCATGTGTGCATGTGTGCGTGTGCGTGTGTGTGTGTGTTTTACCCTGTAAGTGTCAGACACAAGGAAACACTCGGGCATCCCAGGACCTCTGGAAGGGTCGTTGTTCACCAGGTAAGTGTCTGTGGCCTGCACACACCAGAAGACACACGTACATGTTAGCTAGGTATTTATTTGTCATTATTTATTATTAGCTGTTTGCTTACGCTGCACACACTGGTTCTCACGCTCATTATCTATGGCAGAGCAAACAGTAGATTGATTTATTGCTACCCCAGTGACAAACATAGATGTTGAACTGGTTCCACCGATTTCTTTTCAAACACGGAAGACAAATAATGAAGCCAGAACATTCAGGAACAATCGCTGCACACACTGCAAGATAAAATGTGCAGGTTCATTTCTCAAGTTTCTTATTAATGCACAAGTGGCCGTCAATCTTGTGTTGTGTGAGGTCAACCCAGCCTCCGCAGACAGATCAGCCTCGGCCCGGTGTCTCCAGCCCAGGCAGCATCAAGGTGTGCACAAAACATCCAATCAATGCTCACGAATTAGAGATATTACACACAAACTGTAACTTGGGTAACATGTAAATCTATACTGTTTATATATATATTAGTCTTCTTTCGGTTTTTGCCAAAGTGTTGTATCTCCTAACAACATACATACTCAACATGCACACACACACACACAAACACACACACGTGCGTGCCACGCATGCGCACACACACAGACACAAGGCCCATAATAGGAGCCAGACCCTGGCAGACCACAAAGCTCTGAGTTGTGGTGAAAACAAAGGCTATTCATGTCGCTCGCAATGAGAGGTCTGCACAGTGCACTTGCCCCCCCTCCCACACACACACCACCGCTCTGCATTACGCATAATCTGCTGCCTCAAACCGGACATTTTTCTGCAATTGTCTGATTTCTAATCACCTTTGTTATCTCATAAAGCGTTTTTCTCCTTCTGCTGCTGGTGTTCTGATGTTGTTGTTGTTGATGATTATTAAGTTGTTTTTGTTGAAGTAGTTAATGCTGCTGATGTTAATGTTGTGGACATTTATGATGTTGTTGTGGACATTTATGATGTTATTGTGGACATTTATGATGTTATTGTTGTTGTTGATGGTGGCGTTGTTGCTGTTTGCCCAGAGCTGGTGGTGGGGGTGGGGGGTTACACTGCAAAGGGGCAGTGGGCAGGCAGGTAAGACCGCACTGCATTGTGGGTCAGCGGGGCAGAGCATGCCAGGCCTGGTGAAGATTACTCACTAGCGGACCCCAGTGACAATCAGGTGCGCTGGAGCCCCTCCGATTGGCTGTCTGGCGACAGATACAGAGTCAGGTGCAGCAGAAGGTTTGGTCTGATTGGCTGAGACGGAGCCAGGAAGCTCATTGGCCACAATGGGCTGATTTCACTGGCAAATGGGTGTGTAGCCTTGGGGGGACTGGTTCTACT
>JAODUH010003016.1:0-7500 GCA_027564835.1 Typhlichthys subterraneus | reverse complement strand
AGACTGTAGAACACACACTACCAACAGAGACAGTAGAACACACTGCCAGTAGAGACAGTAGAACACACTACCAGTAGAGACAGTAGAACACACACTATTAATAGAGACAGTAGAACACACTGCCAGTAGAGACAGTAGAACACACTACCAGTAGAGACAGTAGAACACACACTACCAATAGAGACAGTAGAACACACACTATTAATAGAGACAGTAGAACACACTACCAGTAGAGACTGTAGAACACACACTACCAATAGAGACAGTAGAACACACTGCCAGTAGAGACAGTAGAACACACTACCAATAGAGACAGTAGAACACACTGCCAGTAGAGACAGTAGAACACACTACCAGTAGAGACAGTAGAACACACTGCTAGTAGAGACAGTAGAACACACTACCATTAGAGAGAGTAGAACACACACTACCAGTAGAAACAGTAGAACACACTGCCAGTAGAGACAGATTGCAGAGACAACTGAATCTTCTGTACAGTCAACAATGTCCCTTTAACCTGTTAAATAAATAAAGATTAATGCAATGATCATTGTTTAATGTGTGCATGTGTGTGTGTGCATGCATGTATGCGTGTGTGTTACATAGTCTAATCGCGATTAATCCTCTGGGGTTAAAGGGCATTATTTTTGGGATATTTCCTTCCAGCAAATATCTTGGCCAAGACCCTCGTTCATCTGCTGGACATTGTTTACTATACGATTTTCTATTTGAGCTGCGAGAAAAGAGATGAGCATGCACATATGAATGGAGCATGCATGAATGCTCATAAAAAGAAAAACTGTCATCAGACCATATCTGTTGTTATTTAAGATGGCATATAGTTCTGCCTCATTTCCTCTCCACATGGACGTGATTGGTCAATTCTACTCTGACTACAAACATACAACAAAAATAAACTAGGACACGTCTCATATTGCATGCCTATACAGATGAATTTGCAGAAATCTGTTTGCAGATATTTTTCCCGGGTCATGTGGTTGACCAGACCATGCCAGCGTGCTAGGCCAACAGATAGGCCTGTCTATCAAACACATTTGGGAGACAAGTTTATACAGGACCATATAAATGAACAAACCATCCGTGACATCACCATAGGTTTTCTCAAGAACGGGTTTGAAGTCCGCGCTGTGATGGCTCTGGCCGTCGCCATCTTTGCAGTACCCCTATCTATTATAATGGGATGCATGTATAAGTATATTGGCTAGTGTATTTTTTACTGATGGTTATAAATACCCTCCTACAGTTGTCACGAAATGGGAGATTAGCTAGAGAAACCAAAACCAAGCTGTAAACATATTTTTGCTGTAAAATCTGACATTTTAATATGGGAGTCTATGGGAGTCTAAAACATTTTTTCCATTGGGAAAGCATTTGATCTTCTAATAAATTCAAATAAAACTGAAGATATATTACATGATCTACTACGTTAACATCTGTAGGACACGGCATTGTCGTTTTCAAGTTGTTTTCAATTCACCTTTGTCACACCCATAGCTAAACTACGATGCTGATTGGTTAACCGACCTACAACACAACGATTTCCAACTCTCCAGACAAATTCTCGCCGCGAAGTCAAACTGAAGATCACAAAGTCAGTATGGTCTCGCGAGGCTAAAATGCACACCCCTCATTATACATTAGAACATAACAAAGATAGAGCAATGTAATGCGTCTCTATTGGAGCAGATATGGAACAGTTCTGGTCCATTAACGGCATTTTGCTGTGGAGGCTGACATAAGCAGTGCCCAGACCGCTCCATCTACCATGCATTGCCTGACACAAAGTACATTTAGCCCAAACCAGTTTGCTGTAGAAATACTGTGGCCTCAGATTGATCGTAGGTACTTGGGAATGTAATATACTCATAATTAGGGATGGCACGATCCATTTTTTTCAGTCCCGATACCGATACAGATACTGGCACTTTGAGTATCGACCGATACCAAGAACCAATCCGATTCCACTGTTAAATTAGTTAAGTTGCAAAGTAAATGACAGCCAATCTCTATTTTAGGACTTGGCTGCATGTTATAAACTTGCTGCTGATAGTGTGGCCTGGGTAGGTTAGACATGGCTGATGCTTGACAGTAGACCTACGTGTGTACATTAATATAATTGGATCAGCTTAATGGATCGGTTACAACCGTCCAATTGTCACCGATACCGATCCAGCTATTTAAGTCAGTATCGGAGCGATATCTGATCTCGGTAGGGTATCGGTGCCATCCCTTAATAAGACTTAATAAGCAATGTTTTGATGAACTCTGTGGATGCTGGGTCGTTTTGCTCTGCATAAAGGCCACTCCTGTACAGTGTAGCCACTCTTGTACAGTGTAGCCTGTATGGTGGTGGTGTAGCCTGTATGGTATGGTGTAGCCACTCCTGTACGGTGTAACCTGTATGGTACGGTGTAGCCACTCCTGTACGGTGTAGCCACTCCTGTACAGTGTAGCCTGTATGGTGGTGGTGTAGCCTGTATGGTACGGTGTAGCCACTCCTGTACAGTGTAGCCTGTATGGTACAGTGTAGCCACTCCTGTACGGTGTAGCCTATATGGTGGTGGTGTAGCCTGTATGGTATGGTGTAGCTACTCCTGTATACAGTATACGCAGCTCTATGGGTTGTTTTTCCAACCCATATGTGACTGACAGGTCTTCTCTGCAACACATCACACAGCAACCCTACAGTTTAGTTATTGCAGACCAACAATAAAAGTGAGGCTCTTCAGTAGGGCTGTGCGATTTGGACCATACATCATCCTGATATATTTAGGTTTAACACCGATACACAATATATACGTATTTCTATAAAGTGGGCTAAATGTTCAGGCGAGGAAAAAAAATGAAAACCCGACAGAAATGTGAAATGTTTTATTTCACATTTCACAGCAACATTAATAGTAGTTGTACTGGTTAAATCCATAGTAGAGAGGTTCTGAATTTTGCAGCTATAATGACAGATTACTATATTTCTTCCACGTTTGTTTTTGATTACATTGTAATTCTAGCTGGCTACCTTTATCTGTTTGTCAGAAACGGAAAATTAGCATGTGACTCATTATCTGCTCTCTAATTGGCTAGTCTGAAAAAAGGTGCGCTTCAAATGCTCACTCCTGTCAACTTGTGAGACCTGAGTTAGTAGGCCGACATATGTGAGCTTTCTCTGGTGTCTCCGCCCCTTTGACACTCTGAACGTACTAAATCATTCCCTCCTGACTCCACTCCTCAGGCCAAGTGCAGGTATGGCGGGAGAGGCGAAAAGGTTATGAATAAATACATAATATAACTATTTTTTAAACTTATTTTATATCTCTTTAAAAAAAATTCCGATATGAATAAAATACCGGTATATCGCCAGCCCTAGGCTCTTGTCACGTTGGCCATCTGTTCCACAGGCATTTGCCTGAGAATGTGTCTTATGCAGCACATGCAGGGACAACAGACATAAATGTATATCAGTAATAATACATATTGCTCAACAGCAGAGAGTGATCATTTTCGGCCTGGCAGTGGCACTGAATAATAGCCTGATGTTTTACATATACTGTAATATGTAGGCTCTGTGTGGAAGTTTTGGTTCACTAACCATGTTCATCAGGGCAAAATAACTTAAGCATGCTGCCACAATTACGTTATCTAAAACAAAAGCTTAAAGTTTAAAGCTTAAATAAATATATACTGTATGCGTGTGTGTGTGTGTGTGTGTGTTCTAATTAGCCTATAGTAACTCTAATAATAACGTCTTGTTGTTAACTCGTTTTAGCCTATCTGACAGTTTTTAAAAGACTCAATGAGGCTATGTTGAGGATCAACATGCAGAGAAAACTGTATCCTCTTGAGGTTAGGATATACAGCATATTCCTCCGATGGTATTAGGCCTATCTTAATATACTGTAGAGGCATCATTTCGCAAAAATTGCTATTTTCATTCAAATTCATTGACACCGATAATTTGTACTATTTAGTTTTTATTTTATTTAGGACTCTAGATCTTGAATATAATTAAATGCAATTCATTAACCTGTTATGAATTATATTATGCTTTTATCCAATGCGTCATGTTAGATAGTAAGCATGCAATTACCCTACTTTTTTGTAAATATCGCTAATACAGTGTGTGCATTTCATGCACTTTATTTAACGTATTCAGTCACGTCTTATTTTGATTTTCGCGCATGCATGAGAAATATGAAATGCGATGGAGGTGCAGTATTTGTGATGGATATGTTATAAGCATTCATAACGCACGTTTTATATGCTACGCGCATAAATAGGGGCTATGTGCGGCTGGAACACAGTTCCGCTTCTCACCAAGTGTCATTATCTGTGAAGAGCCCATTGATAAGGAGAGGAGCCGTCTCAAATAATGGACAGTGAATAAAGGGGAACGTTCATTTTCTACCGTCTACAGTAGGCGCTACAGGCCGATACGCACAGCAATGTTGTTTTGTTTTATACGAGTGAACACTAGTGATAATGTTATCGATACTTTTGTGATATTGGTGTGGTATTGTAAGGTCACAAGGGATACGTCGATTTTTTTCACAGCTTTAATAATTGTTACACCGCAATAAGCACTATACTCGGTGTGTTAAATATTCCAACAAAGCGATAAAATGCAGCGATCCAAATAATACTTATTCAATATTTCTTTCGTAATTAATCATAGGCATGCTGTTTAGTTGCTTGGCAAGGTTTTGAAATGTTAAGAAATGTTAACATATATGATTAAAATTAGGTATAAAGTGAGAACAGAATTGTTCTCTCCCTCAGACACACACAAGTGTAATATTTGTATCATACTTTATATATTGTGTTAAACCTAATATCCAATGGTCCATAAGGGTGAAAAGAACAACAATATCCCACATTCAGAATGGACACCTTAAAAACCCAGTGTATTTGTAAAGCAGTTAACCCAGTTAATGTTACCATAGCCTATCCTATATGGCGCGACCAAAGCGGGTAAAACATTGATTTACACTGCACGTACCATTATAGTGGAGGAAAGGTACCAACTGTCTCAATGCCCCATTTTCCTTTAAAAGTTCAGCTTCCAAAAATAAGAGAGGGTAGCGGGTGAGAGAAAAAGAGAGAGAGAGAGAGAGAGAGAGAGAGAGAGAGAGAGAGAGAGAGAGAAAGAGAGAGAGAGAGCAAGCGCTGCTCTTCTTCTTCGCTGTTGACGGAAACAAAAAAGGCCTTTTAAACAAGTCGGCCACGGGCCCAGAAAAAGCTGTTTCAACAAAAAAAAAGTGTGTTTACTCTGGTGGAGCCGCGAGAGGGGCGGAGGAACACGGGACCGGCTCACAAGCCCTCAATCGTCCGTCGTAACTCAAAGTGTTTCCATTTGCAGCTCCGCCTGGCCCGGCGAGTTCTATAAGGAGGTCGACCGCGTCAAACTGCCGGCGAGTTTCGAAAGTTGTTCACCAATACCCGAGGAAGCGGCTGCCAGCCGCCCGGGAACGAGGCTCAATCTGCCACGAGATGCTAGAGAGATGTGTTGGTATTTGTTTTGTGTTTTCTCTTATCAACGGACGGAGACGTGCCCAACACGTAAGTCTCGCTTGTGCTGTTTCAATTCCTGCGCTAAGCCTCCGCATACGCCCTTGGCTGCTTCCGTCGTTCCAAAAACGTGTCCAAAAAACGCCTCTATCTCCTGCGCAGCGTCGTTGTCTTTTTACTCTCTCTCCCTCTCTCTCAATCCTCTCTCTCTCTCCCCCCACACCTCGTGTTCCTCGCCTATCGCGGGGACACCCCTGAACCCCACCCCCCTGCCTCCTCCCCGCCCCCCTCCTCCTCACGAGCCGACGGAATGAATGGAGGTGCTCGCTCGCTTTATTCTGTTTCTTTAAATCAATACCGCGCGTCGCCAGCATGCAGCGGAATGCCTCCGCGGCGACACCGCGCCGGGAGAGCGCGACGTCGGCGCGGAGACGCGGAAAGAGACAACTGCTATGAAAAAAATGAAAGAGTTAATGAATCAGTCTATTAACAATGTGCGCGGTTCGCAATCTGTCGCGCGTAAGAGCCAGCGGCCAGCGGACAGCTGGGGGATTATTAGAGGCTGCAATGCCTTGGTTCGCCTGCTTACCGCATGCGCCGCTTGACGCGCACCGTTTAAAGGATACTACGCGTTATTACGCGTATCCTTTCCTGTACGCACCAACGCTCGTGATATGAAATAATAAAGTCCTCTTCAGCCAGATACAGTACACATTTTGCCTATGTGGAACTGCGCCCATAATCGCCCATAATATTAATTAGCTCAAATACAGCGATGTAAGACGCAACATTTTATGTTGATTGGTCTTAACGCGCAGGGTCCAGGGTCTAGACAAACAAATGCATTTGAATGTGAACATAAAAATATCAAACTCAAAAGGTTCATTTGTGATCATTTTACAATATGGTTACCGACCTAACGCCAACAGCACGTGCAGGTCAGCTCAGGACATTACAAATATCAATATTCTAGTATCCTAGAAAAACATGGAGGCTCATATTGCTTCATTTAAACGTTATTTTATTAAACTTGTTGTTTTGTTACGTTATGACAGTTTATAAGATTATATTATATCCTATTTTATAACACCCTATATGGTTTTAGTAACCCAGGCCCTCAGAACCCGACGCTCACACTTACACGGTCAGTGCACAGCATAGTTTTCTCTGATAAACCATTTTATCAGCGGGAAACCAAAAGCGCGTCTTGCACAGAGTATTGGCATGACTTGGTTGTTAAATAGACGTTGCTTCTTTCATAAACGTGTTATTCATCTTAAATCTAACGGCATTCCTACAGAACATCATAAATATTTGCATTAATTATTCCAACATATTCATAGGAGACTTTTAAGATTTTAGCTTTCAATTATTATTTACAAATGTACACAGGCATATTAGCATACTGTTGATATTATTATACTGTATAGGCAGGTCTATGAATTACTTTTCAAACAGATCACGGCTTCTTCACTCAAACGGATCACCTGAAATGTGTTATTATTTTGGGTTATCGATATTTTAACGTTGACATTAAGAGTAATAAATAATTGTAATTGTAAAAATAACTGTTTCTTCTTTATTGTTCTTATTTTGCATTTTCGCCAACAGAGAAGTTTAACTTAAGAGACGGAGACAGTTAACCATAACATAAGATACCAAAATCATAATGGCTAATCTTGTAGGCTAATAAAATACAAAACGAATCAAAAATTATGTTAGCAATTTACTACATTAATAGCAATTACACTACAATGCATTATAATAAATAATACAAATTCTACTACTAATAATACAATATATATAATAAAAACAATAAAAATAATAATAATGATCTGTTAATATTGAGGTTATTTTGTACTTCATTTGAACATTTAATAAACTTTGTAACAGTACGCATTGAGACAGAGAGAGAGAGAGAGAGAGAGAGAGAGAGAGAGAGAGAGAGAGAGAGAGAGAGAGAGAGAGAGAGAGAGA
>JAODUH010003015.1:0-11639 GCA_027564835.1 Typhlichthys subterraneus | reverse complement strand
ACGCGAAGGAGTAGCGGCTCTACTCTGAGTTCCTCACGGATAGCTGAGCTTCTCACCCTATCTCTAAGGGAGAAGCCCGCCACCCTCCTGAGGAAACCCATTTCGGCCGTCATATGTCATATGCAGTATATGGATAATATTATAACCAACCCACACATACAGAATCCAGTCGGCTCTGGGCTTTCTTGCCCAGTATCCCGGAGGGAAGGCATAGATGCCAGGAATAATCAGTAGGGGGCTTTAGACCCTGTAGCGACACAAGACTGTGCTCGGTTTCTCCTTCAAATAACTAATCTGTTGTGGACGCTCTGAAACAATGCTGCCTTATCGCTGTGGCTGGATGAAAGCAAAGAGTCTGCCTGCAATTTCACACAGATGTCCTAACACAGGCTAATTAGATACAAAGGCAGGCTGTAGTTGACCTCTAGAGACATATCTGTAGTGAGATGCGTCTTCCCAGCAGCAAAGTAGGCCATCTTGTGTGGCAGAACGGCTGGAGTGACACAGGCATTGTGTGTTGTGCCATCGCCACCAGCATTGGTTGCCAGCAGCGTAAACATTGAAACCTCTAGCACAAAAGACACATTTTAACATTCGGTCCACACGTCTTCCACTGGGTCATTCTCACAGTCTCTGATTCGACATAGCTTTAACACAGCTCTTGTGAAGAGAGCAAGAACTACCTACCTAGTCGTCATGGTAATGTGTGATGTGTATATTTTTGTTATCGTAGAGCAGTGGTTCTGAAAGTAGTGGTCAGGAACCCTCGTGGAGCTGGGAGAGATATTTGGGAGTTTGGGAAGTGTTTTGAAATAATCACTTTAATAATATGCTTTTTTGGTTTGTCTCTAGCTTTGTTTTTGAGCAAATGTGCATAAAAAAAATATTTTGTGTTTTCTGTGTGACCCCCACCCCCCCAATGCCCTCTGTTGCTTACAAGTCTTAATAATGGATATTTTATTTTGTCCAAGCAAGCAGAAAAGTGAATGTAATGCTGCATGAGCCCTCTCCTCAACTATACAACTCTTTGAGTGCAGATTGACTGTATATCTGTGTGTGTGCATGCGTGTGAGTTCATGTGTGTGTTTAACCTAACATATTCTACATCACGCCAACAAGCCACCCATATTCCTTCATTCATCACCATAGCATCTGCAGCATACTAGTTTTCATGCTGTGCTGAGAATGGCAGGGTTCCCAGTTCAACGCCACAGAAGAAAAGCAATGTAGCACTCACTTATAAGGTCTTTACACTGCAGGAATAAAATGTGCTAAATATAGGCAAATACTATGATTGCAGACTGCAATATGTCTATGGTTACTTAACTGCTGTGCACATTTAATTCCACATTTAGCTTAGCTTTCATTTTACATCAAGCACTGATTATATTTTACATTTACAGCATTTACCTCAGCAGTTAGGTGCAGGAAGAGCTTATTGCTAGCCTGGCTCCTCCCTACTATTGCTCTCAGATAAACATGTTCAGCTGAGATTACAGTCTGGAAACCCTGTTCGCATTAGCGGTTTCACAGCCACCGTACTGAAGACCCAATCAGGGTGTGTTAGTGAGATGACGTTGACGTTAAGCGTGTTTCTAAATTGTGGTAGAGCTAGATAATGCGAACAAAACAGTTGTAGCAAAGCAGACTGATTAAAGACTTAGCTTCCAAATTATCCAGAGGTCTATGCCCAGTAGGCAACGACTGGGAACACTTCCAAATAGAGCGTGTCCAGACCCTAGCATATTAGATCATTGTGAACATAAAACAGTCAAGACGCCATATGAGTCAGTAAAGGGTCCTTATTGTAAACTTCACATTTTCCAGTTGTACAGTTTGGTTATTTGTCTTGTCTGAAAAGGCATAAAATGGACGTTATTTATTTATTTATTGGACGAAATCTCCAATAAAAAAAAGAAACTCTGTAAAACAAGCCAGTCTGATTTTCCCTTGTGTGACAGAATTTATGAGTTGTAAGTTGTAACAAATCGCACTCCAAGAAAGATGGCCAAAGTTAGGGCATGCTAATAAAGTGCAACACCAACTGAAAGAGAACGTTCAGCTCAATGATAGAACAGGTCTGTCCTAAATGGAAGTACTGGTATATTTCCAATAAAGGCATTGTGTGTTCTTCATAATGTTTGCAAGCCCGCAGGGCAGGTTACTGTACTTACAAAACAATCTGCACACACTCAACGAATGAAAGGCATACTGAATGATAACATAGATACAACAACTGTACAGGTACAGTACGTTGCAAGGTGAATGATAAAATCAGAGAAAACATGCAGCCACAGTCCAGTTCATTTGGGCTTAGCTTGTGTATTTTTAGAACTGTATGTGCAGAAAGCTGTCAGGCATGAGAGGACAGCAAAGGTCATTTGTGTTTTGCTGTTGCTGCCATTATATCATCATCTTACTCTGATGCCTGAAGCTTTCTCTCTCTCTCTCTCTCTTTCTCTCTCTTTCTCTCTCTCTCTCTCTCTCTCTCTCTCGTCTTTGTATTCTGTATGTCTGTATCTCTACCACTATTTTTCTCATGGTTGTCCACCTGCTGAGAGATTTGCTGTGATGGATTACCACTGCTGGTTATCTGTCATTATTTGTAAAGTTAGAAGTCATTACATACAAGATACAGCTTTGACAGTGCACCTGCTGCAGAGTTGGGTCAGGTTGTCTGTATTGCGGTTGTACTGGGACACATAACAATGTAAGACCTACAGATCACCGTTGAATATTATATTATGTGTTAACGTGTAATAATGCGTGCAGTGTAATGTGTTTGAACTCCAATCCGAGGAACAGTATTAGACAAAGTACTCATGCACACGTATACGGTACATACTCACATGCACTTGCATACAGTACATGCACACTCCCGCTGGAATGTCAAAGGCCCAAATGGTTAGTTCTTCGCTGAAGTAGTTTTGTTGAGTATTACAACACAATGCTGTGACTGTCAACAGTCGAGGAGCCAGTTTGATAGCTACTGGTACTAGCTTCTTGTCTGCATCAACATAAACATACCTCCAGCAAGAGATATTTAAAAGTGTAAGATAATGCTCTACCACCTTTGCTCAAACAGTGATCTGATTTGCCAAGCTATTATTAAAGCTATTAATAGCTATTATTAGTATTTCACTTTTTTTCAGACTACTGGCAATATTCTGAATTTGATAGGTAATATGTTAACGGAATATTCTGTTTCAGGTAGCATTTTCTGATTACTGTAAGACATGGGATATTATGATATTATTTGGGTATCGGATTCTGAATATGAGTCTAAAGTGGGAGTTAGTAAGACTATGTGAAGAATACTTTTAGAAAATATCCTATTTTGTTGCAAAATAGCTCAAGTGGCTCCAGCCATTGCATTTTTGTTTGCATTTTTTTTTTATTTACAAAATAGGCTAGGGAAAGTGTAGGGCGAGTAAGTTATTTATAGGGCATAGTTTTAGGTTGTAAATCATGTAAAGGGAAATATAATATTAATTTTCGGTAGTAAACTTAGCTTAGTGGGAATATTGTCATGTCAGAAAAAGGGCAAAAACTGTACTATTGTTTGCATTATTAGTGGATACATGCCTAATCAATTATCAAAAACCACTAGAGGCTTCTTGTAAACAAGGTCACAGCTAACTCTCAAGATTTGAAAGTGAAACACATTTTTAATAATGCAACCATAATTAAACTTGATCTCCTTTTACAGTTTACAGTTTACTTGCATGTTGAAAGAATGTATCCTGCTTGTTAATAACAGTCTTCCTTGGATACAAACTATTTCTAGAGTATAACCTACAATATTGACTTCTTGAGATGACTATTTTTAGGATTGAATGCCTGTTTCAAGGTAGTGCAGTACTCTAATGAAGGTCAGCTCGCCTTCAAAGGCACCAGGTTTTAGTGCATCTTAAAACAAATCTCTTCGATGGACAGAGCATAATGCAATAATGCATGGTAATGAATTTGTCTTACTGCAGAAACAGACCCATCCCATTATAAATTGTCTGAAAGAGTCAAATGTAGCCTTTACTGTATGTACAGTAGCAAAGACATTGAGTATCTGCAGATTCTGGATTAATGCTACACAATAAAGGTATTGATATCTTGAAATATACTGGGTCTGTGGTGTCAGAGACACAATGTTTATATATAGTGTGGTTTCAGTTACTCACATATGCTAAGAAACTCTATTAATAAGTGTGCTCTAAAAATATTTTAAGATGATGATGATAGAAATGATTGGCTTGACCAGACATGTTTATTTCTATAATTTTAAAGGTGCGCTATACAACATATTAAATAGAAATATAGCACTATTATATAAAGATACAGTACAGAATAGTTATTTACTTGCGTCCTAAGCAGATAATTAAATCACACCCCCTCTGTGTTGTAAACCGAGCTGCCCATGTATGTTTGTCCATGCGTGTGGCCCACAAAGTAGCCTATTTGTTTTGGTTTGAGATGCTGGTGTGCTTACAGCCAGGCTACAGTGAGCGCACAAAGAGCGTATGCTGCAACAATATGCTTCCATAATAATCAATGGAACAGCCTAATGGAAGTGGCTACAGTCTTCTAATTATGTTTTATCTGAGGTGCAGCACTTTTACATAGAAATGGGTCATAAACTATGTTTATTTTTAATTAAAGTAAACAGGACTTTACTAGCGTAAGAGGCTACATTGAACGCGTATGTATGCAGAGCAGAATTCATATTTTCACTGGCTACACCTACTGCGCACGTACGGTAAGTAATTTCATATTAAATATACATTTTATAATCCATTTCTATGTAAAAGTACACCTCGCGTAAAAAAATATAAACAGAAGAATTTTTACACGCGGCATACGAAACATGTTTGATGTAGCCTGGCTGTAAGTGCACTGCAGGTGTAGCCGTGAAAATATATATTCTGCTCTATGCTACATGTTCAGTGTAGCCTGGCCATTATTGTGACATCTAGTGGTAGAAACTCATATAGAAACACTTTAAGTAAACTATGCACAAAACGTAAGGACATTTGTGAAAACTTGTGGGATCAGCTTGGTGCCAGAGTGACCAACACAACTATGTTGGCAAACCTGTGACAAATGCTGGTTGAAGAATGGGATGCCATCCCACAGCAGTAAGGGGAGGTGTCAGGCTGTTGTGGCTGTGTATTGTTCTTTCACACGATACTGACACTCCTATTTGTTAAATTAATAAATTGTTAAATTGCAAATATGTCTTGTTTCTTCAGACTTCAAACATCCAATCAACAAAACAACAGTCAACAGCAAAGAAAAGCAGAAAAGATCAGATTTGGCAAAATGTTTCATGAGCGGAGCCCATATAACTATATAAATAATAATTGGTTTATGATTTAGGTGAATTTAGCGTGTTAATTGTCTGTCAGGAGTGACAGCAAATGTGTAATATGTACTATACGGCTACTGCAGGCTACTGTAAGTAAGGCCAACCACAGCTCATACATTTACCCCTAAATTGTACATTTAGATGCATGGATGTTGAAGATAGGGATTTAATAACACAATATTTACTTATTGTTGTCGCATCCTGGAGTTAATCTTCAGGGCAGAGTCCCTCGTACCCAGTGTAATGTATCTAAATCCTGCAACTTGTTCCAAAAAAACCTTTAAATGACCCAATGTTTGCTCTGTTATCCCTAGGGAGATGTCTGTGTTTACAGCAATACACCTGCTACTGAGATTGACAATGCAATTTGGGCCTTTCTCTTGTTACTGTTCTTCTGTCAGCCAATGTGACATAAATGTGCCACTTGCTGACAGAAGAACAAAAAGCCCAAATTGCTTTGTCAATCCCAGTAGACCAGTGATTACAATAAGACCTGACTAGCATGTTGCTGGTTCAAATGCCAAGCCAGACAGGTGAAAACAAATCTAAAACGATACATGAGAGAATATATTCCAGCTGTGCCCTTGAGTTCATGGAATGTTCAAATTACTATCTTTGTACATTGACATGAAAGGGGCTCATACAGGACAAGATCACAGAACAAGAATGTCCTGCAATTATGAAGGTATTGATTTGTATCTAAGGAAATGATACAGCAGTTTATAAAAAGCCATTAAATGTCAGAGATCACATCAGTTATGGGAAATGTCCTCAGCATGGAATGGGATCATTAATGTGTTATCCACTTAACACAGTGGTAAGCGAGACTATGAGAGCGACACACCGGTGCTCAGACATAAGAGTTGGAATAAACAAAATGTGGATGGTGCTTTAAAAAAGATGTTAGTTAGGCCTAATGGTGGTGCTTTAGTAAAGAATCTATCATCACCCACAGATTCAGGGGTTTAGTATGTCTAGATAACAGCTAGATAGATGTACAGCTGCCTACTTTAGTTACTACTCTTGTGTTTGGGAGCTTGGATACTGGGACCTTGTAACAAGATTGCGATAATGTAAACAATACATTAATCTGTCAGCTCTGCTCTTAATCTGTTAAAAGTCAAAACAATGATAATGTTAGAATATTCAAGGAGATTCGAGGATAATTATTGCTGTTATACTGCCATCTAGAGGTGAAATTGATAATTCTTTGGTTTTTATGGAATTTGACCTTACTGTAGCTGTGAGATGTTGCTTTGAGCCATGCCTGATTATGATTCCAATTATGGACATTATCCTCATTAAACGGATACTTATTTATGACAATTTATTATAGAATTGTGTTACGTGAAAGATATTATTATTATTATTATTAGATATTTCTTATCTTCTTTTTTACACTTTAGTCTGGACTGATTTAATTTGTGTAATAAAAATGGTTCCTTTTGCTTTCCATATGCCAAGAATCAATACCTATAGCTCAGCATTGTTAATGGCTGTTCTCATTGTTTATTTAAAGTACCACTTTTATCTCCACTGTCTGTTATTAATGTTGGCAAACTGTCCATGTGGTGCTTGAAAAAAAACAGTTTGAAAAGCTAATGTTGCTTCTTCATTACAACATTACATTGTGTTATTTGGATAAATCACATTGTAGCAAAGATCACTACCTCTTAATCAACAAGGAAGGGGGTGTATAAAGGGGCACCCCAACAGTACACACAAACTGGATTTACATAACCTGTTCTTCACAGTTTATTGTCTAATGAAATCAAATGGCCTCCAGCAATGCTGTCTATAAAATGCATGCAATACATTCATTTCATATATAGACTATTTTCCACCACACATTTTTGGTGACTAATAGTGCTGAGCAAAAAAAGTACTTACTATGCACATATCTGATGGCAGGTAGCGACTTTGCTGGTTTGTCAAACTTTCAGTACAGTACAGTACAGTACACTACAGTACAGTGTGTCCACTGAACCTCAGAGAGCCAATCAATGTCATTGTTGTAGGCTATTATGAAATATGCTTATTATGTCTGAATGTATCCATCTTATTGGATAAGATATTTCTTCTGTGGAAATTCTACTGAAAAAGATCTACCAACCAAGAATACTCAATAAATGTTTCAGATGGAGCTTGATTTTACTAAGTTCCTTATCATCTACAAAATTGCAAGTGTCAAGTAAAGCATGTCTTCTGCTGAAAACTGACAGTAAAATTTGATTATGCTTCCATCTAGTGGCAAGAAAGAGAACATTAGAAAGTCGATTTAAAATATATAGATAAGATTGTCATAGATATATATAGATATAGATTGTCATTTATTTTACTTTGTCTTTTGTTTAGCTTTTTTTTAATTACAATTTTATTTTTTCAATGATGAAAAATGTCATGATGAATCATGATGATTTCTGAAATTATGCACGTCTTTCCATGCTAGTAGGAAAACACGGTCCTAAACTACCCATTTTACATTTTTATTTTATTGTTGGTGATGTAGTGACAGTATATATTTGGTTTGTTGTTATCCACTGTCAAACACTTTGAAGTCGCGCTTCATCCTTCTTTTCCTCCAATGCGCAAGCTCCAAACAAAAACAGGCAGGCCTGACTCACAGCTGATCCAGTGCAACTGGCTGAGTCCATGCTGAGTCACGAGGACACGGACGAATTGGTGAAATTGCAGCCAATCAGTTATCTCAGTTTTATCCCATAGTTCCGCAAACTAGTTGAACTTCAGATCCTGTGACGCGCGTTGTAAAAGTTTATGGCACTCAAATTTAAACGCTGAAATTTGACAATTCATCGTTTTATTGTGTTAAAATAACACAGTTGAGATGCAGGCATTGAGGTGAGGAATACTTTACTTTAGCCTAAGTTTGGCAAATATGCCTATCCTAATAGGCCTATCATAATAGACCTATTTATACATGTTCAATGTAGAGCAATATTATATAAATAGTTGTTACTATGATGGGCTATGATATTTCTGTTTGTTCAAGGCCAACTCGCATCGTTTATGTCCTTATAGACAAATTATAAGCTTTTCAAACGTGTTTTTCAGTTACACCGCACCCATGATTGACCAATGTTTTTGATTTCATAACCTCAGAAATCTCTTCCGGACCCTCTGGTCCTCCGCTGCAAGACTGGATGACAAAACAGTGCTTATAACAGGCGCCAATACCGGTATTGGCAAAGAGACAGCTCTTGACCTGGCCAAAAGAGGTTGGTTTGAGTCTTTGGATTGGTTTGTATGGCATGCAGACTATAATGGCATTTTAACCAAGCTTTGCTTGAGTTAACAAGTAGCCTATTTAGTAGGCCTAAGTCAAGCAAAGCTTGGTAATATGAGACATTGTTAATGTTTTGCCATAGTGTCTACAAAAAACTAGGCTATGTAGGATGTCATTGCCCAAGTTGAAAGGTAAAGCACTAAGCATATTGACTGTTTCACATAGATGCTAATATACAGGAGCAGGCTACATAACAATACATTTCCCTATCATTCAACATGAAAAGCAGACTTTGTCCAGTGTTTTCATTACTCTTGATGTAGCAATAACGGAGTCATACATTGTTGGTGTCAGATGATTGTGCAAAAACCTCACATTTGAATGGAAGGAATTTATAATGATGCATGTCTGTCTGGCATAGGCATACAGACTACAGTATGTTTACTATATTGAAAATGTAGGTGCAGTGGTAACATTTTATATTCTAGATTTATTTAAAAAATGTATGACCTAGGCTATATAGTAGGCTATGTACTTTAACCTAAAATATGCAAATACTGCATAGACCTATACAAATATTGTGTTCAATCTTATTTTAGTCCAAACATACAGAATAAATGGTCATTGAATCAGCCAGATGGGAAAATTATTTTCAATGTGATTTTTATCTTAATCAGCACTCTGTTGCTGTTTATTAAATATAGATGTACATTTTCATACACAACAGTCCTCGTGTGTGGTGATGGACAGTGGAGAACAGTGTGAGCCTATACTGCTATTCTGTGCTAACACCGATGTCAAAAACAATGATTTGGTTGATTGCTGATGAAATACTTCCACATGGCCGACATTTTATTTTCTAGAACAGTACAGTAGGGTAGTAGTAGATATGGAAGACAGTTTGTCCTGAGCTGACTAAATGATTGTAATGGTGAAAGGTATTTTATGTAATCATAAATGATTATACAAGCTTGTTTGTACGCCTGTTGTTGATTATGGGGACTACAGCTACATGCATGCTTCTTGTCAGTCTCTAGATGCTTGAGGTTCATTACATATTGTAAATCACATACATTGGTACTCTTTGGTTTACAAAGCTATTCTGCGTTTGACACCATCCTAACTTTGTGAACCTGTGAGCCTTTAGGGATGATGATGATGATGATGATGATGATAATACATTTCATGTACTGTGCATAGCTCTTAACATTAAGCACGATTAACATTTACATGGTGAAAAACAACACTGATAAAAAGATTAGCATAAAAACTACAATAACAACTAAACTATGTATTTTTTAATGTAAGCAAGGGGGTTGCTCCTTTAGCATGGATTCATCTTCAGTCTGACTTAATTGATTTGGATATTTATTATTAGGGCTGGATGATGGCTGCTGTTTTTAATTAACTCTGTTTAAGTTGTGTTTAACTAGGACACTCCTGAATGAACAATGTATTGTTTGTGTTCAGGTGCCAGGGTCGTCATTGCATGCAGAGACCTGGAGAAGGCACAGGCAGCTGTGAAAGATCTGGTTGAAGCGTCTGGGAGTGAAAACATTATTTGTATGAAACTGGATCTTTCCGATACAAAGTCAATTAGAGAGTTTGCTGAAGCCTTCAACAAAGGTACGCGGTCCTGAGACAGACCATTTTTGATCAATTATATTATTATATATGTGTGTATTTAATATAATTTATCTTGTATATGTTCCACCTGCAGCTGAGCCAAAACTGAACATCCTCATCAACAATGCTGGGGTGATGGTCTGTCCATTTGGGAAAACAGCAGATGGCTTTGAAATGCAGATTGGTGTCAATCACTTGGGTAGGTAAAACCATGTTCTAGCTTTATAAATGAGCCCTCCTTGTCAATGTCAAGTAATGCAGATTTTCCCCATGCTGATAAGCTTGCACTGGGAACGGCAGCTACATAATGGGAGCGTTCAGTGGACTGAACGTTCTGAGCGCTCAATCAACTTTTCAACAATCAACCCGTTTCCTCAAACGTTCAAAACTACTTTCAAAGCCGTTTGCTCCGTTTAATATGCGTGACGAGTGTTGCTCAGTGACGTGTAGGAAGTATATCCGCCTATTTTCCCAGGTGTTTTTTATTTGTGAGTATAAGTCATCAACACTATTTAGTATCATTGCCAAATATTGCTTTTATTACATCGTTCCATCTTTAATGTATGCCTTCTCATTCTGATATGTGATAGGCATGTAAATCGAATATGTTGACGCAGCCATTACAGACATATCCTTCAATTGGAACAGTGTGCAATGCACCAAAAGAAGTGGTTCTAGAACCACGCTGGTTCTACCATCATCTTGGTACACAACAATCTAAAGCAGTAAAACACAAGTGTTGTTCAGCCCACAACATATGGACAGCCCAACTCCTCCCTGTTATGTAACCTGCTATTCAGTCCACTGTCGTTCACATCATTGAACTTGTAGCAAATGTTTCACCATCCTGAACGCAGGACTAGTTACAGTCCCTCTCCCCAACTTGCTCTGTGGCTTGCACTCATCTGTACTCCACATCTTACAAGAAGAAAAAAGATCTTACAGTAGATAACAATACACACAGAGGTGTTAACGATGTAGTTACACCAATATATAAAAACAGTTGGCTGCTATAATAACTATTACTTGTTCTTACTAGCTTTATAATGCTATATATGTGTGCTATTTACTGTACCAGCGCAATGAGTCTTTCTGCACTACTATTAAAAACTCTAAACAGATGTTTTTGTTATTATTATTATTATTATTATTATTATTATTGTTATTGTTATTATTATCATCACTTTTCATACAAGGTTGCAGCTGAAGGTGCTTTACAGTTGGAAAACAATACAATAAAATCAATAAAATAGAAAAGGATTAATAGACAGGATATTGCAAATGAGAGAGGACATTATAGATACTGTTAAATTATTCACAAGCGGCATGATTCCCCTTATCCCTTTAACAATATCAAAGTGATTTCTCATGGAGAACAAGGGGAGGGGGGGGGGGGGGGGCTTGCTGCCC
>JAODUH010003014.1:0-11639 GCA_027564835.1 Typhlichthys subterraneus | reverse complement strand
ATATATGCTTTACTTCAACTGTGTTCCACCACCCCATGGGAATTTATGACCTAGAAATAGAGCATGTGTGGGAGATAATTCTTCTTTTATAGAGCCACACAACAATATCTCACATCCATCGCCCTTTTGATGAAATTCTCATGTTACATCAGAGACAGCAGTGAGGTTATGTATTTTTCAAATTCTGGCGCAGAATGAATCATTCCATCGCCAAATCAAATCACCAAAACATTGCCACTTTAACCCTGACATTATCTTCAGTTAATTAATTCATGGTGGGGTGGGGCTGATGTTGGACAAGGAATATGGATTTTTGTGAAAATAATGCTTTATACACACCATCCTGGATTTTAACTTAACAATTTCCCCAAGAATAGTTAGCAGGGAAGGCAGCTTCAACTGGACAGCGTGCGTGCGTGCGTGCGTGCGTAGACATGGGGTCCAGGTGGTCAAAAGCACAATCTACAGTCACAACTGTGAGCCTAACATGCAAGTCCCTATGGGTCTCAGAATCATTCACACAGATGAAAAAAACAACAGTGGCTTCAATGTGGGTTCTCGTGGCTTACTGAGCGGGGAGGCTGAAATATCCGATGTCTTCATGACCCTGTATCAAGGGTTACAGTTCAAAACGATCTTTAGGCCAGGATTATAGAGTGTTATTTCCATCAACAGTACACAGTGCGACATGTTGCACATCCCAGAGATTTATTCTATAAAATAAAATTCACATCCAGTCTGTAGAGTATCACCCACTCGGTACCGACACAGAGACAAACAGGCACTGACGTACAAAAACCAAACCCCTCCACACACAATCACGCAAACCTTCCCCGGCAACATAATAGTTAAGTGTTTCTATCAGTGCAGGACCAACCATGAATAGATAATGAAAATGAACTCTGTCCTCTCTCTTTGGACACACAGTATTCTCTCTAGTTTAGATGAGAGACTGCATGGTGGAGCATAAAACGCTGATAGTTTAGTTCAAACACAGCAAACCTTTGCTGACACAAACATACACCTTCCACATGGACATGTTGTCAATCACTGTCATGTAAATGACATCCAGATTCAGCCAGAGGGATCATTATGAAAAAGGTATGAAAAAATGTATTGAATAAATCAGTTCTGGTTAAGACACCTCACCAACCTTACTTCAGCATTGGAGAATTGGACAGAATTAATTTGTGTTGGATATACCTAATATTATTTTGCTTACATAAAATATTAGTTTATTTGTTAACTGAAGTCAACAACTGAACAAATTAGCACACTAGCTGCGTGGGTGCTTTCTAGCCCAAAAGTGTGAAATAGTAGGATTGACAATATTATCACCTAACCTAGGTGATTTTCTTATGAATCATTAATGTTTTTGCTGTAAAGTTGGACATTTTAACATGAGAGTCTATGGGGATTGACTCCTTTTGCAGCCAACCTCAAGTGGCCATTCGAGGAACTGCATGTTTCTTAGCTCCGGAGGTTCCTGCTTGCTTGTAGCACTTCAGGCTATCACACTTTGCTTACTCGCGGAGCAGAGGCAGCAAATATGGCCTGTGCACTACCTCTGTGCCTCGGTGAGCCAATCACATTGAGGATGTTAGGATGTTAGCATGTTCATTTTGTGTTGTGCTTTAAATACACAGTGATGATTTGTGATAAGCCTAATAACAACCTGAACCATTTCAAATGTTACGTGTGAGTATCGAGCATCGAGTATCGAGTATCGAGCAAAGATTCCCCAAGTTATTCTGAAAGTGGCCATAAGCAAAACTAATTCCAACCCACTCACTGCTCTCTCTGTCTCCAACACTGCCAGCAGCGTTACGGGGCTATAATAGGATATCCTCAATTTCCATGGGGCACCATGGCTTTCATATCAGACATTCCCATCCTGTCATCCTGATAGAGCCATAATGGAGGAGAACCACTGATGGGGAATACATAGAAGGTAATGAATACCTAACAAGATGGTGTCTCTCGTTCTCCTGCTCCAGAGAGAAGCCTGATAAGAAGCAGACCGGAGTTGGAATAGATAGTCTGCTACTGAGAGGCTGCACAGTGAGAAACACGGACCACGCTGTTGGCTTTGTAGTGTATGCAGGTATATATCTACATAGCCCTCTGTCTCACCTAACCACACACTTAAAGTGCTGCAACCCAGCGCAGAGCCTGACTCCACCCACTACAAATTTGAGTGGGAGGGGCTGAGAAGGGGACCCCCATTAACATTAACGTCAACATTTTAATTTGATGACATATGAGCGAGCGTACTAAGTGTACTGTTGAAATCCATCCAGGTCCTGGAGTTATTTTGCAACGGATATTACATGTAGTTCTGTTTTCAGCCCATAAAATGCTACTTTTTATAAAAGGTGTGACAATTTCTCTGGCATGTCAGGCAACACCCAGACAGCTAAATCTACCATGCATGGCCTGAAACTAAGTCAATTTACCCCAAAACAGTTTGCTGCAGAAATACTATTGTGGCCTCAGATTGACTGACTTTGGAATTATTAATGTAATATATATTCAAAATACCCATTAACGCTCCCAGAGAGAAATAATGACTGCATTGACATAGTGTGGTCTGCATAAAGGGTGAAAAGGCCTCCCCCATCCCCCCAACCCAATCCAAACGTTAAATGCGGAAGTGCCGTCTATTGAACCCTCTCTGTTTCCAATCTCTCTGAAAGGGAACACTTCTTTCATTCCACATTTTGGGGGGAATGGGAAAAGGGAAAGGGGGGTCAGGGATTCATTTCCGATGCCAGACCCACATCACACACTTTTCTACGAGCTTAATTAAATATGTTAGAGGTTGAGAGGGAGGAAGAGTGGTGCCAAAAATAGCTGCTTCCCTCGTAGACAGGCAGTGTGATAAACCCCATTGTGCATGCACACATGCAGGCCACTTCATCTGGCTGAGGGCTCTGCCTGGCATGCCCCCCTACCTGGTGAGTGGCCACCTTGACCCCACTGCTCTGTCTGGCTTCTACGTTCTTCACCATGATCATCCTGCTACAGGTGGACACGCCACATCTCCCGCATGCGTGTGTGTGTCTAAACCTTCAAGTAACCTCTCCCCTTCTCTCTATGTGTGGAGCTGGTGAGGATTAGGCAGGTCTTCTTCATCACCAATGACATTGACCTGCACGATGAAGACCGTCTCGTCCAGTGCCGCGCCCTGAACATAACAGAGGACCTGGGCCAGATTGAATATATCTTCTCAGACAAGGCCGGCACACTTACAGAGAACAAGATGGTGCTCCGCCAATGTACAATCGCGGGCACCGAGTACTCCCATAAAGAGAATGGTACATGATAGAAAAACACTTCATAAAGACGTTCATATGTCATGCAAACACATAGCCTACACACCAGATGAGAAGCTCAGATGCCCATCGTGCTTTTCGTGCTATCCGCCTCACTGTCCTCAATGAGCGCGATTCGGAGGTCATCTTTGACCAACTGCCACGGCCCCAACAGGCAGCATGGTCTTTAAATACTGAGGACACATCACCCAATGCTTCCCCGCATCACAGTGGCAACACACGGAAGAGCAAGTTCACAGGAAGGGTGTCGCAGGGCGACATGGCCTTCAGCAGTCCGCTGGTGAGCCGATAACCTGGGCCAGAACACAAATATACACAAATGGCCCATAAAGCTCAAGCAGAAGGTGTTGCATTCAGATTAACATGATAGGGCAGCCGATACGGTTTCTGGTTGGTTCTACTGGGTGGATGATACTGTACACGGGAAGTTTATCAGCAGGTCCTTTGTTGAAATGCACTGCGAGTCACACACAATTAGTCTTGTTGCATTTGGCAAATACATGGGTTCCTCGTTTCATGTGAGTTTAGTGTGAGTTTAATGGGAAAACAATTCAACAATTCAATTCAAACAATTCAATATATTATATTAAACCATAATATATGTAGCTACCTACTGTATAGTACCTTGTCCTATATATTATATGAGTTACTATTTCTGTTCTATTTACTTATCAGGATAATTTGTCATTTGTAATATACCATATGGAAAAAAATAGTATTGCCAAATACTTTTTCCTGCTGGGGATATACTTTTTTAAATATAATTTATTACATATTCCACACATGGGAAATATGTTTTCTTTCCATAAAGGCATACAGTTTGGAATGGTAAGGTCAAATATTTAAAAAGCAAAAGCAAAATGGAATTCAGAAGCCACGGGTTCAGCAGCCAACATGCTTACTCTTACATGTTTTTGAAACCTCTGAATAGACATTTACAAGACCTATTTTGGGCTATAATTCATGCACATCTGACCCACGCTGCCGATATGAGGATTCATGGTCCCGGCTCTCTGTTGTACAGATGGCAGCGCTGCTAGGTGTCAGAGATGAGCACATCCATTTTGGCTCTTAGCTGCCCTGTGTCTGCGAGGCAGGGAGCATATGGCCTATCGTGCTGAGATACATTAGGAATGGACTAGCGAAGTGCTGATATCACATAAACTGTGAACGTGCACTATAGATTAGTCACCGGGCTCTTGATATATGCTACAGTAGACCGACGGCTTTGTTTCTATTTTTGCTCGACGTGATGTGCAGATGCAAGTTGTTGTCATGGAGAAGCTAGCTGTGACAGCAAAACCCTTTGTTCCAATGTTCAATGCTAAGAGACTCTAACACGATACCTTATGATGGATACATAGTAGGCTGTATTACAGCTCTATTGATATTTGAATGAAATGTGTGAAAAAGTCCTTCTCCAATCTATATATCCTATCTCTCCCCATGCCTTCCTTTAATACATATACAAAGACACGTACAGTATGAATTGATTAACGTGACTTATATGTGTATCTCGTCCAGTCACATCCTATTACAGGCCTGGAGGAAGGGAGGAAGGAAGGCTAGAAGGATGGATGGATGGATGGATGGATGGATGGATGGATGGATGGATGAATTGAAGGACACATTTTTTGTATTCATGGGCTATTAATTGAAGACCTGATAAAACCTTCGGCCACAGGAAACGGAGGTGATCCCAGACAGGAAGCTGCTTCAGAGGCTTGCCATAACATGGTGCATCGGCGGCAGCCAGCAAGACATATAGATCCCCACCTGGACTTTTTCCTGGCTCTTGCCATCTGCAACATGGTGGTGGTTTCCACGGCAACAGCTCAGAGACAGAGGGTGAGTGCTTCGCATGCTGTGACTGGTTGTAAGGCAGAAATGAGTCTGAGAAATGCAAGGATGAAAATAGTGCTCCTCGTTATGTATATAACCAGCTGCACTGTCCACAATTACCCTGTTTGTCTGTCTGTTTGTCTTAGTGTAATTAATGTTATATTTATTGTCATGATTACATTTATATTTACAGCATTTAGCAGTTGGTTTTATCCTAAGGGACTTAAGCTTAGTATATTTGTCAGTAGATGAAACAGGTCATGCAGCAATTGTAAGAAAGCGTAATTTTGCTAATGACAGCATCGTGTTATCAGGGCTTACACACGTTACCAATACAGCGTTCAATGTAGTGCTTAAAGGTAGGCATAGTCATTCTGGAGAAAGCTTGCAAATTTTGAACTCAAATCAAAACAAAAACACATCTCCCTTCAATGCAACAGTGTGCTCTCTCAGATGCTCCTCCCCACACATTGAAATGTATTGCGAAGGCTAGGGTATTCTTGTTGTGAGTGGTGCTTGTTTGTGTTCCTATTTATAGAGACAGACCTATGCCAGGGTTCCTTTTCATCTGTGATCATTGCTCATGTAAATAATTGCTCTATACGATCAGTGTCATCCTAATTCATCTAATTACCATAATTTCTGACTGTGGTGTTCTGAGCTGCACTGGATGGAAACAAGGGACAGATTCTCCTTTTCTGTTGGTCATCAAGGGTTAAAGCATGTAACCAACTAGCCTTTTAGCCCAGTGAGAACATTTAGTCCTTTTTGGTAGTTCTACAACAGGTTTTTACTTTTTGCAATTATTTTTACTTTAATAACATCACTAAAGCTATTATATGCAGTGTAAAATAAATCGACTCATAACGGTGTGTGCTGTATTAACTCCTGTTCACGCTTTTATTCTTCTTAAGGTAAGTGGACGTTCAAACGCACCTGCGTCCAGCAGCCCTATAGACACCTTATCTAAACTCGCAAGGAAGGTAGGCTCCCTTCATCAAACCATCACCCCCTGCGTCACGGGTCGGGGAGGAGCCGTGCGCTCTCCAAATGCTCTGTCATAGAGCAGGACCACTGCAATGCCACTGGGGAAATGGACGAGCCCGGAGACCTCACCACCGTGGGGGCCCAGGACCCTGCTGTGGACTCAGATAAGCTGTGCTATGAGGCGGAAAGTCCAGATGAGGCGTCCTTGGTTTACGCGGCCGAGGAATATGGCTTCACCCTGCTATCCAGGACCCCGACAGTGTGTCTGTGAGGCTGCCACATGGAGAGCAACTGGTGTTTACGGTGCTAGACTCCTTGACCTTTGACTCCAAAAGGAAGAGGATGTCTGTGCTGTCAGCTTGGGAGCAGGAAAGGGGGGAGTGTTTTGACAATTTTACATGATTACCTGAAAAACCTCATCATTCATATAAAGCACTGGCTGGTGATCGGCCAAGCACACACAAAAAAGTTACTTTTTCCCAAAGATTCAGAAGAATGTGCAAAGCTTTGTTGTCCAGCAGTCATATATGCTGTTGGAAACTGCTGTTGGAAGTAATAATGTAAAATAATGTAAAATAATGCAAATACTGTAAAGCGCTTTATAAATGCAGTCTGTTTAACATTATAGAAATGCTGGTTTAAAACTCCAATGAGCACATGCTTCTTTTAGCGCATAGTGGCTGATACCATGACCTATTCTGCTCCCACAACACCCACACACACATTCATTTGTTAGAAACATCAGCAATGTGCTGCTTTGTTTTCCTTTAAGTACCTAAAATAATTGGTTTTATATTGAACTATTTTCTTATATCACATTTTTCACCGTACTTTAATTCAGTGACTTCTATCTACCAGGTTTCAATATTTATGAATTATACGCAAACTTGTATTTTGTCATGTTATTTCCAGAGCAGCCACTACTCAGAAACACATTGCCTGCTATGCTAAGGAGGGGCTGCAGACCCTCTGCTTTGCAAAGAAGGTACTTCCATTAACCTCTTAAAGGTTTACCATCACGTACAGTATGTGTACACCAAGACCTGCTTTCACTATGGCATGTCAGGTCCTGAGTGAGAAGATGTATGAGGACTGGTCAGTCATCAGGCAGAGTGCGCTGGCTGATATCCACAATAGAGTTGCTCTTATCAGTGACAGCGCTATTTAGCTTGAAACAAATCTCACTCTGTTAGGTAAATGTTATTGCTAGGTAAAATATGTATTCATATTTATTTTGAACATACAGTATTTTTCAGTGTTTGCTCCTGTACAGTAGAAGTGTCTACAATAATCTCAGCAGAGGCGATTGCTCTAAGACAACAGGGGAAGCTAAATATATGAATATACAGTATATCATATACAGCATACTTGTATATTGTCATGTTATTTTCAGAGCAGCTTTGTGCTTTGTGTTTGAAGAATATAGCAGCCATTACTCAGAAACATATTGACTGCTTTGCTAAAGAGGGGCTGCAGAAGCTCAACTTCCCTTAATAAATTATAGGGGAAGCTCAACTTCCCCTACAATTCAATAAAATATATGAAATGTTTTATATATTTTTGGTTCACTAAAGTATCAAGTATATATAATTGCTATATAATTATTACTAAGGGTACAGCATCTGCACTATATCCCTTATCGAAGTCAAACCTTTATTAATTTAGCAATAATGATATCTGCGTTTGTGAACAGGGTTCAACAAGACCAACGGAAGCAAGGCCCCATAGACCGCTATTGAAGATGAGCTTCAATGGGATCCTATGAGAGATTCAAGTGCGCTCTGTGTCTATGGCAAAAATGTCAATGGTGATTGGATAACAGGCCAAAATCCCTCATTTTGAGTCCCGTCCCGACGCACAGCTTCATTGAGGGTCAATGAGAGCTTTTGTCATAGGAAAACACATCTCAGCGTTTATTGCAAATGTGTCCCGCCTCGAAGCTCAGCTTCTTTGTTTGATTCTTGGCAGATTTCTCAATGAGGGCAGACCCCGTAATAAACAGCCAATCATTGACAGAAAGACGTTCCGCTACATTCATATACAGGAACTCAGAGACAGCACATAGACGTGTTTGTTTTTCGTATACTTTTTTGCAGTTTATTTCTAGAGTTCTCAATTCGTTTGGTAATTAGGCCTGCTTGTTCGTGTTTTGTGATTTTAACTAGCAACATAATTTATCTGCTTTTTATGCAACATGACAGATACAATTAGAGAGGTCAGTTGATTAGGCCAAAGGGTACTTCAGGAAAGACTTATTAATTCCCACCATTTTATTCAGTAGCAATAATTTCAGCCATTTTGTAGCCTAAGCATTTGTGCTTCCCCTGTTTCTGAAAGGACCAGCAAAAATGGAACGCTGCAGGTCTCATAAGTGGGCGTGTCACCAACTTGCTGTAGAGTCTGACATAAGCAGCGCCCAGAGAGCTAAATGAAACAAAGAACATTTAAACCAAAACAGTTTGCTGTAGAAATACAGCTGTGGCCTCAGATTGATCGTAGGTACTTAAAGGAATTAATTTAATATAGTCTTTCATTATTGCCCCCAGAGACAAATATGGGCAATATTGTGTGAAAATCAGTGGAACGCTGGGACGCTCTGGTCTTCATAAAGGGTGAAAAGTCACCCCCCTCATTCCGAAAATGTGCCGTCCGTTGGAACCTCCCTGTTAAATTATATTCTCTCTGGTATAGCTACTAAAGCAAATTAGCATGGCTACTCATGGGAAGCAAATAAGTTCTTGTTGTTAATCTACCTAAATGTTACTAATTGACGTTTAGGTGTGCTGCAGTTTTACTTTATGCAGTGCAGTTTCGACAGCTGAAAGACAAAACAACAAAAAATTCTACAAAACTCTAAAAGTCTTCATTATAATCTCTATCTAGAGGTATATCTTTGAAAGTGTAAATGAACAATTCAACTAAATAAATCATATGTGCTGCTGCTAGTAATAATAACCACACATGCCTCACTATCACATCAAATGTCATTTTAATTTTATAAAAATGTTTTCTTCAAATATTTGAAATAAAAATTGTTTACACTATTTTGAATGTTGTTAATAGCTGGTTGGGCATTTATTATTATTCTATTTTCTTGTCAGTGTTTGCACATCACTATATTTTTGAGGCAAGACAATAATTGGGTCATAGCATGACATTCTACATTGTGCACACACACATACACATGCATGCATGCATGCACAAGGGAGGGGTCACAAACACACACTAGTGTTGCGCTCTGATGTTGAATTCAGGTCAGCTGCAGTCTAACCTCTCTGGTAATTGGTACCCAGGGGCCACAGGCATAGAGGGCCGTCTGCAGGAGAGCGTCCCTGACACTGAAGCGGCACTGCGGGAGGCAGGGATCCAGGTGTGCCTGCTGACTGCTGACAAGTCAGAGACAGCTGTCAACATTGGCTATGCCTGCAGTCTACTGGAGGAGAATTACCTGATGATCAACATGAGCTCTCAGAACAAGGTAAAGAGGCCAGCTTGGGTTAGTTGTGTTCTTATTTGCTGGTCACGGTGATAAAGACTTGTTACAACTTTTTTAAATGTATATTTTATATATATATATATATATATATATAATAAAAAAATTAAAAACAGGACCAACAGGACTAACCGTGCTTAACAGTCAATGACGAGTTATAAAAACACCTCTTAAAGGGGAAGTACTTGTTAGAAAGCCTGCAAGTTTAAGAGAATACAATGATTAAAACCTAACTATAAAACAATTTTATGTTAAATAAAATACTAAAACAAAAATAAATAAACATTTTACATTTTAAATCAAAGTAATTCAAATAAAGTAAAGGCCTGGGAACAATTTAATCAATCACCTAAAAGCAGTCCAGTTGGTTTCGTGTGATTATTTTTAGCTGTGTCTACTTCAACCTTCTTCAGCCAAGTGCAGCTGACATTAAACTATAAGTCTGTATTTTTTTTTATTAAAATTGCCAGTTTTACCCATACTTCAATTTTAGTTAAAGGTCAAAGTATATATTCATCTGAGGAAGACAAGATATCAGATGGGAGGTGATGGGGAAGGAAGGGGGTTCTGGTTCACTGTGGTTATTAAAGACCTTGTGGAGCTAAGTGAGGAAATGTGCCCTTCATCACAACCAAACCTGTATGATCATCCCCAGCCTCAAATAGACTGAAATTACTCTTTGCATCTATCAGAAGCATTGGGAAACTTCTGTAACAGAGGGCTGCTTTGCTTCACCAGACGTGGGTGATGGATGGACCAATTTACCCCGAATAAAATATCTAATGCTTTCAGATCTAATTAAAAGTCCAACACACACACACACACACACACAAACACATGTGCAGGTCGTGGTAACATATCATATTCAACCCACCAAGGAAATATACCATATGAGATCTGAGCAAGGGAGATTGATATATAGGCTAATGAAGAATTTGTTCTGCCATAATACAATGACCAGTTATTTTCCTGAGAGATTCTCTTGTGTGTTCTATCCATACCACATCAAATAAACCTAAGTATAGCAACAGATTAAAAAAAACAACAACAAGCATTCTGGGTTGTCTGCCCATTTGTATAATTTATTTTCTGACCACATCAATGTTCCCCAAGGTTCCGGATGCACTAGAGACTTTTGCGGGCAGTGATGTTGTGTCTGATGGGACCATAGCTTGGTAATTGCTTATAGTCTGACATCATACTGTAGAAGTGACTCAACAGTGGTGTTTCCCATTTGGCCAAGCACTAATACTGTTCTGTTTCTCTCTGTAGGATATTTTTCTCTAAAAAATATGCCCCATCTTAAGGTTTTTATTTTTTAAATACTTCAGTCTTACGTGGATCTGTGTAAATGTATTCAAGGGGTGAGAACCAAAGAGGCGTAAGTGACATTTTGGGTGAACCAGAGATATATATCAAATTAAAGCTCTTGATGAGTTCAAATTAATTCTTAATCAATTTGGAGTTATTCATTAAAAAACAAAATAATTATACACTGAACATACTAAGCCATTTGGTGCCAAAAATGTGTAAGGGTGTATTGGGAAATATTTTGTATATTGTCTATCAAAAAGAGATTATGTATTTAAAAAAAAACATTTTGTTTATTTGTTTTTGTTATATAGTCATCAGATGGTATGTATTGTATTGTATGATCAACAGCAGGCAGCCATTGGCAGTATGAATCAGCACAATGTGTGACAATCAGTGATGCATCAGTCAGAAATGTGTTTTCTATTCACAGGCCACAAATATTGAGATGATAACTTCTATATTTAACATTTAATGATATCTTAAAATATCTGTATGCATTGGTGTTTAGGAATTGTTGGAATATGGGTGGTGTCTTCTCACCCAGTTCCAGCGTGTTCGTTTATGTAGATGAAGTAGGAGGAGACACTGTGTCCAAGTTTATCAAAATCAGCTTTAATATAATAATAATAGATCACAAATACAAGTTACAGGGCCCTGGTCCACACTTC
>JAODUH010003013.1:0-11640 GCA_027564835.1 Typhlichthys subterraneus | reverse complement strand
TAGGTTGTAAAGCCCTTTGAGACTGCAATGTGATTAAGGGCTATATAAATAAAATTGACTTGACTTGACTTGACTAAGTTGAGCCACTGACTAGACAACAGGAAGGAAAAAATAATTGAATGCTGACTCAGACAGCAAGCAGTAACTGAACAAGAGGTGCCAGGTTCACTCAATCGCCAAGCAGTGGAAATCCAGTCTAATGGGCTAATGGATCTCTGTCATAGAAGCTCTCTCTCTCTCTGTCTATCTGTCTGTCTGCCTGTCTGTCTGTCAAGACACAAACTAAGCAAAAATAACACTCACCCATATTGTAAAACACTAACTGACAAACCAGCTGTGTTAATATTTGTTACCCCTTTAAACCGAGCAGTGGGTTGTTATACTAGCCAAAGACTATAGCAGCAGACCCAGGCCAGAATGCACACACCCATGTTTTGCCTCAACAATAAGATGAACACTATTCCGATTTCCTTCCTTCCTCCCCTCCCTCCCTCATTACATGCCCCATAACAAACCTGAGATTGTTGCCAATGGGTGCCTGGACACAAAATATGGTCAGAGTTGACAGATCAGACAACACACAGCTCACCTGCACCCTTGAAGGAAACGGTGTGGTGGGACAGAAATTCCTGGAGATACAGATTTAGGTCACAGGACGTCAAATCTACATCCCATGACCGGATACCTGGGAGCAGGGAAAACGTTAAACGCACAGGCGCGGGAGCGCGCACACACGCGCACACACCCTCATACAGTATCCTACATCATCTAGACTGAAACAAATATTACACAGCAATTATGCCTAAAATAACACGTTGTTTATCAAAAGGTTTACATTTCATATCGGAAAAACAGCTTTCGAGACACGCACTATAAATTAAACGTTTAATATTAACATATCTAGATGCTGATGATAACGATGATATTTGTGGATTTGTGCCAGTTGACGCAGTTCTGGTGCTGGATGGATTAAACTCCATAATATCTGATCCAATCTAGCACCTCCCGATATGTAATACAATACCATCCATAAATAGTGCGAGATATGGTGCCAGGCAGAATTCCAACAATAATGATTGATGATTGAGAGCTCATATTAGGCATAGGGAATAAACGCCCCTTACCTCTTTCGATTTCCTTTCTCAGATTTCCTGCCTGGTCTGAGCGACCTGTCCTTCCGATGAGGATGAGCAGAGAATATTTATGCTTGCAGAAGTCCAGTTTCGTTGCCGAGGTGCCTAGTATTGGCCCCTCCTGTAGCTTCCTCTCCAGCAGCCGGTTGGACGCCATGTTGGAATATTGTGCATATGATGTCATCGACGAACTTTACTGCGCTTTTATATTTATTTAATATTTATTTCGTTTTTACTTATGACGCCTGACAGCCAGCAATATAACGACAGCTCCAGTTACGTAAAAGTAAATTAGGATAATTTTTGTCTTGATCTGAGAATTGGACATTATTTTATGCCTATATACCTTAATTCCTACTATTAGGCTGCCCATGATAATGGAATTATCCGGAGTCGGCTCGCGCGGGCAGCAGCTCCAGCAGGGGAACTGCTCCCAAACCTCCCTTTCCCGTGCCACATTAACCAGCTCTGACTGGGATCCTGAGATGTTCCCAGGCCAGTGTGGAGATATAATCTCTCAATGTTTGCTTGCTATAGTTTGTTTACATGTTTGAGAAATTACAGCATCTTGTCATCATGACTATATGTCCACACATCATTAACTCATCAAATTAATTTAATAATGGTCTAAATAATAAAGTGCTTAATACAAACATAAGAGCAGACCAGAATATAATATATATATATATATATATAATTCTATATTCGATATTATATGGCTTATTGATAAATCAAACAATTTATTTGGTACTATACCTTATCTTATATTAAATCTATATGCTTAACGTATAGCCAACACCTGAACACACACACACACACGGCCGCACAATCCACAAACCATTTAACATTTCACCACATAAAGAAACGTGTTATTTATTAAACAGCATCACGTTATTTATTAAACACTTTTCACATCGCAGGTGTAATCCTCTGGTTATTTTACCCATTCACAAACATTTTAGAACGTAGAAGTTGCAGGACGTCCCGCGCGGACAGCCACACAGTGTGCCGATGCGCGCGCCTTTGCGCACCGCGCACGGCTCTCCTGCGTCGCACTAAAAATATAAACGACATATACAATTTGTTACATGCTGTGTAAGTTAATAAACCCTTATCCTTACAGAGACGTGTTGTTAGTTCTATGTGTTGAACACACGAATTCCCACGGGTGTATTATATGTCAAAAGGACAGTAGGTTACAAAGCCTGAGAATGTTTACAATAGGCTATAAATCAGCCTAGTTATGAGATACCACTACCACCATGCCTATTTTGCTCAACAGCCCTTTCATATGATAAAAAGTAATCAATAACATTTCGATGAATAATTTCCCCAGGGTTCCTAAGTTAAGGTGTTTGTAAGTATTTTATTTGTCCCGTAGCTCTCACCGAAGGAAGCCAGCCGAGCTTTTTCTCTGAGGGAGTCTCTTTGCTTCTCAGCTTCACCAGAACCTCTTGTAAAGCATCAATCTTACGTGGAGAGAAACGTAAGAAACATTAGTTGCACAGTGCTAAATAAATTGATTATTAAATAAAGTATAAGTGTAGACCTGTTTGTAGTCCTATAAGAAAATAATAAAGGCATACATTATAAAAAACCTTTAATAATGCACTTTATTTGTATAGCACTTTGTAGCCATACAACTAAAGTCCCCATATGTGCAGTAAGATACTGTTATGACACCACCACATTGTATTAGCGATGTATCTTAGTATTTTGCCTATAATTCCTCACGTAATCAATCTCTAATATCCTTATTCGAAACATGACAATATAGTGGAATACGACCATACCAGATCTTTCTCCTCCTCAGATTTAGTTGGGAAATCCAAAGAGCGCGTCTCGAACGGCGTCTCGTCTCCGCTGACGAGCCACAAGTACGCGCAGCAGGTGGCTGCTAGGAGCAATGTGCGTGCGCTGGCCATGGTTCTTGAACGCAGACGGGTGGTCCAAGAGAAATATTTCCATTCTGGCGTGCCCCCGTGTCTTTATAGCGGCTGCGGTTGACATCAGCTTGGCTCTGAAATATTAATAATGGACGCTTTGACCTGACACGGGATGTAGGCCTGTAATGGAAGGTGTTGACCTCACTCGATGAAACAGGAATGACGTTATATTGATGGAAACGTTGTGTGCTTAAAATTATTGATGATGAGTTCAGGATCTTGGAACTTGAACCTTGACCTGAAAAAGTCAGGTCAACAACATCCAATTGTTTAATTGGATGTCTAATTTACACACATCATGATTCTTTCCTGGAGCACAGGTGCATATGTTACAGTTCAAGTTGAACGCTAATTGTAATTAATAATTAAAATAAAGAGACATCCCGCTCAAAGCATTAAACATATGCACCGATCCTTCTTAGCAATGACATAGCCAAATACCTCTAAGGTTAGAGATACGGAGTAATTATTCAAAGTCCTTCCAGGGGCATTTCGTGTCCGCGCATCTCACCTCTAATTAACCCACGTGGACACCAATCTCTACGCACCATTCAATTTCCTTGTGTGAACAACCTCTGATGCCCCAGAAGGCAATATAGACATAACGTGTGGGCACGCCCGCTTATGTCCAAATATGTGGTTGAAGATTGACCAGTAGGTTACAGAACTTGACGTCATAATCTAATAATAATAATATTAATAATAATAATAGGCCTAATAAAAAACTAGTTCACGATCACATCCATAAAAAAATACCTTGAAATAGACCTAACAAAAAATGTGGCTAATTATTGTGATTTGTGTTTTATAGCCTACAACATATTAATTTAACAAAATATATAACTACTAAAACTACTAAAGTAAGAGCCCCAGCAAAATAGAATAAGGGGCGAGGGGTTGCATTTTTATTAATTTACCCTCAATAACACGTCTTGCGGAGGAGGGCATAAAACATGTTAGATTCGCCTTCCAGTCAGTGCCATGTGACCAGTGACACTGGCTCCAATCTGGAGTTGGTCCCCGGGCGCTGCACAGCGGCCCTCCACTGCTTGAGGGATGGGTTTATGCAGAGGATGAATTTCACAATGTGTATGTGACAATAAACGTGCATATACCTTTACTTTATAAGAACAGCAAATCATTCTAAAACATTCTACAGGATTAAACGGATGGATGAGTTCGTAAAGCAGAAATTATTATATTATCAAGGGGGAGCGACACCCTGGCTACGTTATCCGTGACTGAGCCAGTTAAATCCAGTATAGGCAATAACGATGAACGTACAAGAACATCCCTTCGAGGTTAACTGTCTATAAAATTCTGTAATTTTAAAAACATATAGCTTCTTTAACTGTACATGATAAATTATGCCTAGTCTTTTATTAATGTTTACATGTCCTACATGTCTACACTATACACGGTATAGTCACGATACAATGTATAGTGTAGAAATTAATTCTGTATACTATACTATATATAGTATAGTATACAGAATTATAATTGCTGTTCAATAAGTTATTTCTGGTATAGGTGTATTAGTATACAGAATTAACTTCTTAAACAGCAATTATTTGTTCTCTCCTATAGGTGGCAGCCTATCTTCTATGTAGCATGTACATCTACGGAAGTAATAGAAGAAGTGTGCGGACGTTTACAGGGAGCATCTGAAGCTACAGCGTTAGCTCTGCACCTTTTAATACAGTGCTTCGGCGTTGTTCTTTACATTAAACCATGTCTGAGAGAAAGGTCTTGAATGTAAGTATGAGAAATGGGCACATGTAATTATAACAAGGTTTATTAATACATTTGTACATGATGCTAACGCTACGGTACCGTACATGCCTGTAGCTATTTAACGTTTGCTATTTCAGCTTTACTAGCTTGGCTTTCTTGTCAATTAGTTTGAACTATAAGTTAATTATTGATCCAAAACCTGTTTGGCTCTTGGTTGTTTTCCCACACACTTGCTAGCAGTATGGAGAAAGTCACTTACAAAAAGCATTTATTCCATTCACCTTTTGGCATTTCATATTGCTTAACAAGCAGCGTTACCGCTACATGTACCTTGCACAAGTATTACAATAAAAATATTTTATAGATTGTCTTAGTGGATTTGTATTTTATGATTATTCATATAAAAGATCATAGCTACGCTGCAACGCACTTGGTCAAGTATTATTGCTATTGCTCTTTACTGTAATTAACATCTGAATTTCTTTTTACAGAAATACTATCCTCCAGATTTTGACCCATCCAAAATCCCAAAATTGAAACTCCCCAAAGATCGACAATATGTTGTCAGATTGATGGCTCCATTTAATATGAGGTACCCTAGCCTATGTAGTAAATGTATGCATCATTATTATGCCTATTGATTTATTCTAGAATCTCAATGATTTTTATTTTAAAAGTACCATTTGCACATCACATTACAAGAAAGTCTGTCCCAGTGCATTGCAAATCTGCCGTAAATGGACAAAAACCTTAAGTATAAAGTCTATGCAAGGCAGTTTAAAGGGACTTTACAAAGAGACATTTACAATAGCAGAAGTCTAACTTTAAATCAAATATATAAACATTTTAAATAAAAAATGTCTCTACACAACACATATTGGTGTGCAATATTAAATGCTATGACATTTATAAATGATGACATGCATGTTTACAGCATTGTGCGTAATATGCATATCTGGATTAAGTAAATAATTGAACACGTATTCAGGTGCCTTATGCACATCTTAATAACATAATTGCAGCTTAATAACTGAATGTCTCTAGGTGTATTATATGTGGCTTAATAACTGAATGTGTCCAGGTGCAAGACATGTGGTGAGTACATTTACAAAGGGAAGAAGTTCAACGCCCGCAAAG
The DNA here is from genome assembly GCA_027564835.1 of Typhlichthys subterraneus. Lineage (NCBI taxonomy): Eukaryota > Metazoa > Chordata > Actinopteri > Percopsiformes > Amblyopsidae > Typhlichthys > Typhlichthys subterraneus. Next base: position 5,690 of record JAODUH010003013.1, on the reverse strand, counting down.
AGACTGTTATGAATGAGCTGTACATGGGCCTGCCGATATTCCGCTTCTACATCAAGTGCACTCGCTGTCTTGCCGAGATCACGTTCAAGGTCAGGTGGTGTTTGTTTCTTCATTAGTGTTCCATCCAAAAATGTATTGAAATGCATACGGAAGTCATAAACTTGGAATTTACCTTGGAAGTGAATTATTAAAAATGGTTTACTTTTATCTCTTGTGACTTATTTATGTTCTCTTCTGCCGTTAGACTGATCCAGAGAACACAGATTACGCAATGGAACACGGTGCCACAAGGAACTTCCAGGCGGAGAAACTAATCGAGGAGGAGGCGCAGAAGATCCAGAAGGACAGAGAAGAGGAAGAACTCAACAACCCTATGAAGGTCCGTATTCAGGATATTCATGTGTTGCTTTGTCACCTTAATGTCAGCAGGGGGTCCTTGTGTCACACAGTATGGTGCTTGTAGTTCCCAAACTGGTCTGGGTTGCAAAGAATAATCTAGGGGCGCTAGCATTAATTTCTAAATATTTAGAATACCCACATATAATACCCCCTCTCCCCTGCTTTCCCCTTGTGTGAATCCTCCCGCAGGTTCTGGAGAATCGCACGCGAGACTCCAAGATGGAGATGGAGGTGCTGGAGAATCTGCAGGAGCTGAAGGAGCTGAACCAGCGGCAGGCGCGGGTGGACTTCGAGGGCATGATCGGCCAGTACCGGGAGCTGGAGGAGAGGGAGCAGGAGCGGCAGAAGGAGCGGGAGCAGGAGGAGGACGAGAGGGAGACTAAGTGAGAACGGGGGGAGGTTGCGCCACTGATGTGGTTCTCAAGCTTGAAGGCACATTCCTCGACCCGTTATTCACATGCACTATCTGTGGGGAGGGGTAGAGAGGAGGGGCATGCGCTGGAGTTTCAAACCAAAACAATGGAGCTTTTTGTAACAGCAGGTTTCCACCCACAAGGTGATGCTCACACACAGAACAGGGCGTGAGCCTGTTTCATGGCCGCTGAAGTAGGGCTGTCGCCCTGTACATGCGGAGATGTCGGCTGGCCCAATACAGCGGTCTGCGGTATTATTGCCATGTTTTTGTTTTTGTTTGGAATGGTCAAGTTTGTGGCAGAGCTTCTGAAATAGTGTGATTCTGGGCCATTTAGGCAACGTGATCTCAGTCTGTGGTGAGACAATTGTGCAACAGCATAGGCTTTCTACCAGTTACTGGTGTTCTGACTGTACGTAGGCGATCAGACATTTGGTCAAAATATCAGCTGGAGAATATAACTAACTAATTAAAAAAAGCATATTAAATGGCGCCAGATTAAAAGCCTATGGCTTAGGTAGCATGTAGAAAGAAAGCAGTGATGGCACAGTAGGCTGTTTTCAGTTCAACAACCCAAAAGGTTAGAGGACAACATATTCCATTTTCTTTCCCACACGAAAGACAGACATGTCCCAAAAGAATCACTCGTGTGTGTGCTGCATGTTGCACTTCCCAGACTAAGTAAAGCGAAACGTCGCAGTGTCAAAAATACATACACTTCCAAATGTTACAACCGGCTAATATGGGGCTGGGGGCATTTGTGTTTCGATAGCGCACACGCCCTAGATCACACGTCATATTCAATGGATCCCCTGGTCTTTACCAAGGAGGAACCTCTGCTGATGAGCTCTGCCAAACTCTGCTGTACCTGAGTCACGCAGGGTTTGTCTGTTTTGATTAACCCGCACTGTGGTCTTGACGTGTGCACAGAGAGATGCTGGAGCGCGTTCTAGTCAAGAGGCTCCGTGACTCCTCCTCTGAGGAGGAGGAGGAAGAGGAGAAGGAGCAAGAGGAGAAGAGTAATGCCAGCGTACCACTGGATAAGACCAGCGCAGACAGACCAACGGACATCCTCACCACTGACAGACCTGCACAGGTAGACCCCCGTTGTTGTTATTCAAATCTTTTTTAATTTTTTAATTATGTTATTCTATTCAAACTAGGCAGACACAAAAGACGGAAAATAACAAAACAATAGATTAATGAAACAACCGCTGTAAAATGTGAATGCAGTGGACATGTGTCACTTTGCACCAGAGGCATTTACAATATGATCTGGTTATTGATTATCGAAGAATATAACTAACAATGTACTTTAGTATTTTATAGGACAATGAGAATTATATAAAGAAAGTGTAAATGTAGTATTCAAAGTTCTTCTTCTTTAAATCTGGAAAAGAGTAATAGTTCCGGTGCAGTCATGCGAGGGCAGCCAAGTTCAAAGTCAATCGACTGGTATTTCTGGTGTCGACTAGCGAATGTAGCAGCGTTTAAAGACAGGGTTAGTCATTTTCAACAACGCTTGCTAACAATCCCTTTGTGCGTCCACAGCCCTACGCGGCGCCATTGCACACATTGAAACGCATTGTGAAGCCAAGTGTAGTGCTATGGCTTTGTTGATGTGAGCGGTGTTCGCCACTTTGTTTATGTTGCTATTTACAGAGCCAGGGCTGTGTGGAAGTTAGATTATTTTTTCAACACGCACAGAAAGGTGAGCTAGTGAAATGCACACACCCCTAGTTGGGTGCATGTGTGACGTATTAGCGTTTAACTAGTCGCCTAATCGCACACACCCCTAGTTGGGTGCATGTGTGACGTATTAGCGTTTAACTAGTCGCCTAATCGCACACACCCTTAGTTGGGACGTGCGCTCTTGTGTCCACAGGGTCCCTCGGGCGGAGCGGCCGTGAAGCGGCTCAAGCTGGAGAGCTGGGAGAGAAGCGTGGGCACGCTGGGAGGTGGCGGGGCCCTCGGGTCACTGGTGGTGCGGAGGAAACACGCAGCTGCAGCCTCCCCTGCTAAGGCCGGCCCCAGGGCGCCCCCTGCAGGCTCCAGCTCCCAAACAGGTGAGCCATGGAAGCAGGTCCCGGCACACGCACACATCCTCATTCCCCCGATGGTTAATTACACTTAAAGGCGGGTTCAGTCATTCTCGAACGCTTTCTTGATATTTGGTGAATTTGAATTGTATATTGCAAAAAAAAAATGTGTAGTCTACTTGCTAGGGCAGGGTGATATACAAATATTTTATTTATATCTGTATATTTTCAAGAGATATAAAATGTGACTATCGTTTATATCGATATATTTTGCGTTTATTCATAGCGGTTTAGATTTGTTCGTCTCTCCCTCCATGCCTGCACTTGGCCTGAGGAGTGGAGTCAGGAGCGAGTGATTTAGTGCGTTCAGCGTGTCAAAGGGGCGGAGACACCACAGAAAGCTCACATGTCGGCCTATTAACTCCGCTCGCACAAGTTGACATGGAGTGAGCATTTGAAGCGCACCTTTTTTCAGAGTAGCCAATGAGAGAGCAGATACTGAGTCACATGCTCAATTTCCATTTCTGACAAACACATGCAGGTAGCCAGCTAGTATGACAAGGTGCCGGTAATCAAGAACAAATATGGATTACATTAAGTTAACTTTCATTATAGCGGCAAAATGCACAATTCCTCTGCTATGGATTTAACCATGTACATGTGTTGCTAAAAAAACAAAAATGCCACATTTCCGTAGGGTTTCCCGTTTTTTGTTTATCCACGCCTGCCCTATCGCTTGCTAATGCTAAATACTGCTTTAATTTGGCTGTTCACAGCAACATGGAAACAGGACATTAGTAATCATGTTGAAGGAATTCTTTTTTTTCAGAGGGGCAGTAAATAGACCGAGTATGTAAATATAAGCACTGCAATGACTATCAAATTAATATCGTTTAGCAGCCATTTTATTTCTGTTTTAAATAAATGTTAAAACAGCGTTTCCACAATGTTTTGTACAGGTCATATTCAAATGAAGTCCCTGCATACAGACTGTTGCGTATTGATTTGTTCTACAGGCGTTACCAGTGACTCTGCTGCCGCCAAACCTGTCAGCACACAGAACGGGTCCTCTCTGAGCCTCTTGGGAGCATATTCAGACAGTGACAGCAATGGCAGTGAATGAGAAGCAGCAGCATTATGGACACAGATGTGTCTAACTGATGTATAATTTGCTTGAAGCCTTGCAGGCCTCACAAGGATGTTGGCATCAGAAGAGCCTCTGTCAATATTTTCTGTGACGTGATATCGAACCAGCCACTGTGCAACCTCATTGAAGACGAGAACGTCTGTGACCTTTTGTTACGTGTGGCGTGAATCATGACTCATGTCCTCAGGCTGTGATTGCCTGGCTCCTTAGGAGAGGGGTGTTTTTACGTCTGAGTTTTAGAGTTGGCTGCTTCTCTCATTTGTGGGCTCTTCCTCCCATGTTTGACTTAGATCTTTTCTCTACAACTCTGAACTAAAGTATTTATCCTGTATCTAATGTATTCATAATGCATCATGAATAGAAAAACATGTCAATGTAGTTAATTATTAAAGTTCAGTTTTTGAGAAGCTCATTTCTACTTTCATTAATATCAATGTGAGAGGTAAATGCTATTATTATATAAATGTGCCCATTTATTAGAAAATAAGTCATTTTAAAGTCCAAATCATACTCTGCATGTTAGTATCCACTGAATGGCAACAACTCTGAAGAAAATATCTCCAGAAGACCAGAAAATGCATTGCTTCTTTCACATCTGTGTGCATTATTGTATAACACCACATAACAATAGAAAATATTGGCCTTTTCAGCCCCATTATATGTACAGAATAACTAGCTAGTCTGTGGAAAAATAACATTACGCTATTTTACACAAGGAGAAATACATTTATTCCAGTTAACTATAAATTACAGCATGCAATACTTCTCGAACCCCAAACAGTAACGGACCCAAAACCATTCAATGCTAAGAACATCCAAACATCTTAGTTATGGAGCATAATACTGCAAACTCCCTGAATACAAATTAATTAAATAACACTAACAGTCACAAAACGGACTGTTTCATGGATCCAGTTCAACAGGCGTCGCTCCCCAGCGGCTGGAGTCACAAGCCCAGAGAACAGACGTACATTCGGGAAAGCATCCGGCTTGGAGGCTATTGACCACGTCTACGGCAGGAATTCACGGGCAACGCCGCACAGTACAGTTGCTAGTTTTGGCACCACCTGGCTCCACAATGAGAGCTATTTTAGCCAGCCTGTCTCGGAAACAGTCATAGCTGGTTAGCTAATGCAACGGAAGATTAACAACAAAAATGTCCCTTTTCAGTTTCTTAACATGCTGGTTGGCACAAACCATGTGTGTTCATGCAGCAGTGGGTGCATGTCTCCCTGGGGTTTGTATGAGTGAGTGACCCCTCTTTGTATAAGGCAGTTCATACAGTAGGAATACAGGCAGGTGTCTCCGTTGTGTCAGGAGGAGTCTATGCAGAGCTGCTGGCGGTCATATTCAGAGATGAGCTTCTTGATGTGGGCCAGTTTGTTGTGCAGATACTCACAGCGTAGCTTGTCCTGGTTGTAATTTGGGTTGGACTGGGATGGGGAAAAATGAATACAAATAAAACATTTAAAAAGGAGTAGAACAGTATTAGAACATGATAGCGATATATCCTTTTCTAATAGGGACTTTGAGATATATACAGTATCTCACAAAAGTGAGTACACCCCTCACATATTTGAGCATATCTTTTCATGTGACAACAATGAAGAAATTACACTCACTTTTGTTGCCAGCGGTTTAGACATTAATGGCTGTGTGTTGTGTTATTTTGAGGGGACAGCAAATGTACACT
>JAODUH010003012.1:0-11641 GCA_027564835.1 Typhlichthys subterraneus | reverse complement strand
CAGCTCTGCTCTCTGAGAGCCACAATGCGGACGGCTGGTGTGTGTGTGTGTATATATATATATATATATATATATATATATATATATATATATTTTGGGGCTGTCGAGCGATAATACATTTGTTTTTAATGTAATTAATTACGTGCTTTGTGATTAATAAAATCAAATTAATCACATTTATCAATATTTGCCTTTTGCTCTCTATTATTCAGATTGGAATCGAGTTAAAAGTCCAACCCGAACGAAAAGGCTCCATACGTAAGGCACCCGATCGTGACCCTAATAAACAGATTACATTCTGTAGAATAGTCTCCTTTGTCTATACTTTCTGCCACTAGATGGCAGACTAGTACCAGCTTCTTAGCCAAACAAGAAAACTGTTCTTGTTTGCGCCCACACATGCAGGCTATGCTGTAGCCCAGCACCAAGGTAAACAAAAAAAAGGATGAGATCAGATTACTTTACTTACAACACCCTGCTAAGTAAAATATTCCACTATATAACATAGAAAATATAAATTGTTTGCTGCTATATTCATGTTTAAAATAGAAACCTTTTAAAAAATCAACAATTTGGAATACTAAGATGAACACTGTAGCTACATTACTGCAAGAGTTACACAATGCAGGCAGAAGAACGAACCGTTTGGAACCACATGATGACAAACAGACAGCAGCCAGAGACTGAATTACAAATAACCTGGAAAGTTTTTGGACAGTTTTCATACATTGGCGGACATCATGTATATTTTATTGACACATCAGATAGGTTTCGTGAAAGAGACACCCACAAGAAAGGTAATTACGGCGTCATGCCTAACCCACCCACGAAGGCGACACAGTATGCATGTGTGTCATTTCTCAGCAAAATGACACACACACGCATTGATGTTTCTAAATAAAGTGTGATATTATTCCACATTGTTTTGTTTGAGTAAAGAAGCGAAGACAATAGACTCGTTGCCATAATCCGACATCGTAGTGACGGAGGTTAATGCCATGAATGAGAAAAAATGCATTCTATAAATCGCTTTATATTGTGTTTTGACTACTATAAAAAGGCTCAGTGGTTCTAATCTAGTGTTGAGCTAAATTAAATCAAAATTGTAGTACATTACAGTAACAACATATATGAGAGCTCAACAGGCTGCAGCTGTAGCAGGTTGGGTGTGTGTGTGTCTGTGTGCGGACTGCGGTTCTGTATAACGGAACCGCGACACGAAACTGTGGACGTTGGTATCGGAACCGTTACACCCCTAATATCTATAGCAGACAAACAGTTACTTTTGATACAATTTAAAGGAAGTAATGGTTATTGCTCCAGGTATGCCAGCTCTGAGGCTTAAAGCCATGAACATCTGGCCAATTGAACAGCCCACCAGACCACTAGCATGCCATGCTCCTCCCCTTCGGTTGTTCTTAGAACTGCTTGTATTGTCTGGATACCTGACGAGCAGGATTCACACGTGCACACGCATTACTGTGTCGTTGTTCTGTGGGTTAGCACTGTGATCCACCTGTCCATCGCTCCTTCCACCAGGGTCAAATATTACACACCGCTCCTGTAATGCGTTGTGGCAGAAACACTGTCTAATGAGAGCCAAATCGGTAAAGCACAACTCAGCCGAGCCCCAGTGCAGAGCGTTTCAATAGCACCAGGTTATTTAAGGTCCACCAATTAGGCGCTAATTATCGCTCGCGTTTACGAGTAGTTAGAAATGTTTGTTATTATTTCATATAAACCCCACGTTGAATGGGAACTGTTTATCACATAACTGAATGTCACATATATTAGCAAGCGCCCCCTTTTCTTCATTATTTGTGTTCGCGCCGGCGTGTGCCACGCAGTGCGCTAGGCTCCCACAGCGACGCAGTATCTTCTCCGACGTGTGTCGCCGACACCTGCTGATTGCGTTTCAGTCACACCTGCTCGCAGTAACCTGCCCTTTCTCACTCATCAGCACCCGTGCCAGAATGGAGGGGTGAGGGCAGGTGTTGCCGAGCTATGTGGCTCTGTGGCGACAAGGGGTCGCATGCTAGCCGCGTCAGACTAGGCTATCTTTAAATTAGCTTCAAATGCTTAGCAGTCGATCAGCCAAACACTGCGCACATCAAATGACTCACATCTATGGGGCATTACAGAGTTAGATTATAATTTGGTTAATTGCATTAGGAAAACAAAAATGCATTACAAAAAATAAAACGCCTCACATTTGAACTCACATGTGCCACATGTGCTTAAGCTAAATGATAATCATAAAAGCAATTTCAGCCTTTCCATTCAGACGTAGCACAGCTGAGATGGGACAACAAACGAGGGCGAGCGATAACTGTGGCAAAGACGGCCCTGGCGGTCCCTTTGGCTGGTGCCGATGCATCTGCCTTAGCAGCAGGCTCTCGGCTCGGCTGTTTGCCATTTTGTAAACAATCTCGGAGAGCATGTGGTGGCCAGCCTGTTGCCTGGGTTACAGCCTGCTGTAGGAGATTCGCCGGGCTCATTTGTAATGCCAGCGTTGTTCACAGGTTGTCCAGGTGCTCTCAGAGGATACTCTCCACGAGAGAGAGAGAGAGAGAGAGAGAGAGAGAGAGAGAGAGAGAGATGGGGGGGGGCATACAACGGGCATGTAGGAGTAAATCCAGGATTTGAGACCCTCTATTCTCCCTAACAAGGACCTGCCCCTTCTCCCCCTTGAGTAAGTCTCCACCTGCCAGCGAGGATGTCCTTTGGCAGCACTGGCCTCTGCCTATAAACAGAATTGCACCAATCCCCTGCCCTGCATAATGCTGCCCCCGCTGACAGCCCCAGAATAACGGGAATAGCTCCGAACTCCTGGGCTAGTCTCAGCCCCCCATTCTCCCCGCTTGAGGTCCCACACATAAGTAATGTGATAAAGGCCCCCGGTCGGGGGGCTGCTCTGTGAAGGGCAGCGTGACCAACCAAACGAGCAACATCGCTCGCTCAAAGCCATCTCTCTCTCTCTCTCTCTCTGTGTCTCACACACACACACACACACACACACACACACACACACACACACCCAAAGCCCTGCTCCCTCCCACGGCAAATGGTTTGCTGGGAAATGCTTCTCTCCCGCACCGGGATGTATGGCTTGTTGTGAGAGGGGGCTCGTTTAGCCGCGGCTGTATGTGCATCTGTCGGCAACGCTGAGGAATTGGCATCGCTAGCTGTTTTTATGGCTTAGCGACGCAACTGCATTAAAAAACTGCACCAACCGTAGACAACATCGTCTATTGGAATAACATATTGAGCATGCAGATACAGTGTTTTTCTTTGCAATAGGGGTAGATACATATAGTATAATGCAGATACAGTACATATAGTATAATGTAGATACAGTACATATAGTATAATGTAGATACAGTACAGTACATAATGTATTGTAGACAAACACAGTAGATACAGACAGACAGGCAGATAGATATATAGATAGATAGATAGACCGACAGACAGACAGACAGACACAGACAGATAGATAGATAGATAGATAGATAGATAGATAGATAGACCGACAGACAGACAGACAGACAGATAGATAGATAGATAGATAGATAGATAGATAGATAGATAGACCGACAGATAGATAGATAGATAGATAGATAGATAGATAGACCGACAGATAGATAGATAGATAGACCGACAGACAGACAGACAGACAGATAGATAGTGTACCTACTGTACTACAACTGTATTAAATGTAAACAGAAAGCTCAAAATGTTGACTTGTTGTACTATATTCATTTACCAGAGTGATTTTATTACAGTAGATAAATTAATGCAAATTTATTTGCTGGTTTTGTATCTAATTCCACCAAAAAAAAGACAATATTTGATCACTTTGGATGTGCTCTAATCAGGTCAGCAGAAATGGAAATAGCCTGAGTCTCTGTGATTCAATTAAACATTCCCAGTCCTATGATACAGAATCCAAAGCACTGGGTCAGCCCTGCAGCCCTGCAGCCCTCACAGCGCACACAGCACCTGCATGCTCTAGTCTAGGTGGAGGTGGAGATACACTCCGGCCCCCGGAGCGCAACAATGTGCTGGCACTGTCCGTCTCGGTGGAGACCCAGACTTGTCCGGAACAGCCTGTGCACACTGACTGCACCCCTCCACACCCTCCTCGATCCTCTCACGGCAGCGGAGATGCAGACAGGGTCCTCCATCACCCTGACTTAGGTAGGACGACTGGATCTATGGGCTGTAACAGGGGTAGCTGGAAGGGGGGGGGGGGCTACAGTTGAGAGCCCGGCCAGACACATCTCCCTTTAGATCAATCATATCTCCCCTTTATGTCCTTGAACCCCCCATCCCCCACTCTCTCTCTCTTTCTCCCTCCCTCCCTGTCCTATTTAAAGCAAGGGGGAGTTTGTGGCGAGAAAGTTTAACAATGTAAGAGACGTCCGCACCTGCAGAACCTTGGCCTTGGTGCTCTGCTTTAAGTCATCTGAGCCCTCTGCTTCTGTATGTGTGCGTGCGTGTGTAGCGCTTTCACAAGACTTCTTTATATATATATATATATATAGTTTCATCGGTATGTTTTACGCGGTTTTTAATTTCTTTGTTAATTTGACCTCACTTTCTGTTTGTATTTAATCCAACACTGGCAAATGACAGGAAGTTCAGGATGTGCGTTCGTTTGTGCGCGCGTGCGTGTGTGTGTGTGTGTGCGTGCGTGTGTGTGCGTGGAGATAAGTGTAGCTCCACTGTCAGGACCGCATCCGCAGCGCTGAGCGATCATCGCCGTGGCGACACTCCATTCCCACGCTGGCGCTTTAAAACCAAGGAGCCATAAAGCATGGCTGTCTGCCTCCTGGTGCCCATCTATCCGCAGGCGTGCAATGCTTCCCCTGGCCCTCTGATCTTTCCCCCTTCTCTTTTTTTCACCCAAGCCTTGATGTGTGAGTGACAGCGCATGAAATGTTCATGACAGTGTGACAGCAGATGAATATGACATGGAGCGCACGGGAACACAGTAAAACACCAGCCAATATATAATTTTTCTTTTTTTCTTTCGTCCCTCCGCGGGGGTCAGCCAAGTTAATATGTTAACGCGGGCATGATGGACGTTGCGGTGGGGATGGCGTTATACGTGTCCCACTGATTCATCCCGTGGACAGGAATTAGCACGCAGAGACTGTGAGAGGCAGAGAACTGGCAGATCTGCTAGCACGGGACGTGAATCATTATGTACTGTAACTGTGATTTATGGACGCCTTGATTAGATGCAATCTAACACAATAAAACAAAGAATACATACACTGGTTTTTACATTGTGGTTCTGTTTGGACCATTTTCCCAGCTCTTCCAACAAACAATTCACTTCTCTGTCCAGACTCAACTCTGATGGAAACAAATGGTGCCATACTACTGAAGCAAACACCATGTGACGATGGCCTGAAAGAGGTTCTCTCATCAATAAGAAATGCATTCGTACTGTATAAACAGTATAAGTGGTCACAGTCAGTCTACTTGCAGTACTGAATATAACAAAATGACATAAACATCAAATGATTTATGTATACTATCGATTGTTCATGTTCAACCCCTGAGCCATTCTCATGCATAACATAGTAAAGTAGTAAAGTCTAGTAAGATGGCAGAAGGCTTCGGTTTGCCTATGCCTACTGGTAGGTGAAACATATACATTACTGCAGAGTAAGTATCTGCTGTAGGACGCAAATTGAATCGCAATTTAAGGCAGCCATTTTTAATATAAAGTAGCCTGGTCCAATTGCACAGCCCATATTTATTGTATTGTGTATTGCATCATAGTAATAGCTATGGAGCACGCTTGCTGATGTGCTAACTTTATCATGTTCAAAGGGTGGCTTCAAGGTCGTCCAGCACCTTCTCCTAATATGCAGCATCGTGTTGCCTGTGAGCTAAGCTAATCGACAGAAGCCAAGCAGCCAAGTGGTAATCATGCTAATCAGCCATGCAGGAATACTGTGGGTGGACTTGCCAATGTGTCACATCAAAAATAGAGTCTGTCAGAGCCACTGCTGTTGATGGAGACAGTTGAAATAAGTTAAGTTGTTACGTTAAGTGCATTCTCAAATCTAGCACACCAGCCTGAGATTGTAATGGATTTTACATTGCATAGCTGGCACTCGTATAGTATAAATTATAAATAGACTTACCTACAACAGAGGAAGGTAACAGTGGAAGGTCGCCAGGATGCACATGCAGACAATGGGAAGAACAAAATACAGACATAATTAGGATTAACTCTAACACAGACAGAGTCAAACACCATACAGTACAAAGCTAGCACCTTATTTACAGGGTGACGTCTTGTCAAATAGTACACACAATCGTGGCCCTGAGCTACAGTGCACTATGATTGAATTTGCATGCTTATTTGTTGATTATGTGCCAGAAACATTATCACAAGTATGGTTTGTCACAAGAATGCATAATGTCACGGTTTTTAATATCAAACACAAATCAAAACAATTGAGATGCTTTGAAGATTTTTATATAGACAGCAGATAATTTGCCTTGTTGTGCTGCTAAGTGCTTGCTCAGTTGTACAATAATATATAAAGCACTATGGGTACGAAATTAACTATTAAGAGCATCAGACTGTCCACTAGGCATTTGGACAGAACCACAAAATGGCTGCCATCCTAAAGGGAACAATATGTGGCCTATACTGCCGGCATACACAGAACTACTGTAAACTAAACAGGTTTTCCACGGTGAACATGTTGAAGGGTGGAATATCTATTTGTGTTTGGCAATGTGAGGACAGCAGCTCACTGATGTACTGCAACACAGTCTGGCCATGGGTTTCCATTTGTGAACCATATCCATACATTTGGGCATATGCACCTCTGCTGTCAGATTAAACATTACAGTCCTGCTGAAATCCTCTTGGCAAAGCAGAGGACGAGGACAAGATATAGCAGGAGTGAATGAGAAACAGAAGGGAAGGAACGGCTACTTCTAACTCTCTCTGGGTAAAATCCCTTAGCCCCATTGACTGAGCATTGTAATCCAGGTCAGAGCCCCAAACTGGCAGCCATAGGAACTAGACAAGCAGGGAGCCGGCCAGGTTGAAATTGATCCTGGCGGTCTCCTGAATCAAATAGTTTTCAAAGCCTTCACGCTGTGCTGCATGCTGATACAATCTTAGTTTTGACCCCGGTGCAAAGGTAGCGAGACAGCAGAGTGCTTGTTCCATAAAAGCTGTCAGATGCTATACCGCTGAGGGCCCTGGCTACACAGATCTGTGGCGGTATGATTTGAGGGCTCCTTACAAGATGCTGAATATGCATACAATTAAAACAGAGTGCGAGGGGCGGTGCATTTTTATAGTTCTGTAAAGCCAAACAAATATATAATAGTGCAGTACTATGTATATAGCAGCCAAGGCTGTTCTATTTGATTCTTAATGGCAGTGAACAATAAATAAAATAAATAGCCACAGGGAAAGGGGAAGACAGACTATTTTAAATTGTAAGCTCTTTTCCCTGGTCACATTATGCACCTATTTAAACTCAGGTCAAAATAACTTTACTTATTTTGATTCAAAGTCAAATGTGTGTGAAACAAAAATGTTCTGGTGATTACATAGGCAAAAATTATTGTTTTCTCTCAAATGCAGATAGAGAGAAGAATATAAAATCTTAGAAACGTACACTTTACCACATTAATTTCCTTTACCACCTGGTGATCCAAACTAAATGTACATTTAATATTAAAATGTGTCAACAGTAAGTTAACATACTTTATTCAAGGCTGAGCAACAAAAAAGAGAATGTGTTTCTGAGTCCTCCTCAAGGGAAACAATCAATTAGGAAGTGGGGGAGAGTTTGTTCTACCAAAAAGCCAAAAAGACAAACAAACAACATTTGAAATGTAGGTAGTCCGCTAAGTTCTGGTCTGTGTTTCAATGCTCTGCTCTCCCTGAAAGGGGTAAGGGCCTGCTGTTTACTGCCCCTTGTTAGGGACTGTCTTTCTTTTTCATATTTTGGGATAATGCATTACACTGTAGCTCAACATTGAGCAGCAAGTGCTCATTAAACTTTTTTGTGTAGAAAACAAAATGTTGAAAAAGCAGAGGTTGAAACAAAAAATAGCAATGATGGTTAGAAGGAACACTGCTAGTGTCGGTCTCCGTAATACATTGTTCACAGCTGAACATGAACGCTGTCGGAATTGCACAAGAGCCCATCTGGCAATCTGCACTGGCTCAATCACCTTTCTTATTATACTGTGGTATATAGGGCAAGACATAAAAATGTGGTGGCATTTCATTTGATATTGGGTGAGTTTTGTGTGTCCATATCCAGCACTATTTTATGGAGAAAGACTGCAAATATTGGAGCCTGCACACCATTTAGTTTATTTCATTGGATAAGGGTGAAAAGAAGAGGAAAAAGAGAATTCTTTTTAAATAAATGCCAACAAGGCACAAGCACTAAAACGACTCCCTTCACTGCGAAACATTGGGTAAACATTGCCATACTGTATACACAAGCTCCACAATCTTGGATGTCATCTATGTATCTCAAAATCTCCTTTTCACAGGTCATAAATGCACAGTAAAGCTTGTAACAACATGCAAACATATATTGTTCATGTACTGAAAACACAGTATGAGTTCTAATAGTACTAATGTTTGACATGACATATACGCTTCCCTTATGCCCACGACTTGCCTTTAAAAACCCTCGTATCGCTACGTGGCACGCACTACAGCATTCCGTCTTGTAATCTGCGGTCTTGTCACCATCACACTAGTGCAGGTGACATTAACACTATTTCTTTTACCTGGAGGAGACCCCGGCAGACAAAGAGCATCTGATAACTTAAACTCAACTGTCAAATGGAACGCATGCAGGAACTGGTTATTTTGCAAAGGTTGTGTTACATCTACAGCTTTGAGGCTAGAGTAACATAAGGGGCCCTATTTGAAAGCTCTAAGAACAGTCTACAGCGCAAGGCACAAACTGCATGTCCAAACACACTTTTGCTATTTTAACGGCAGTCAGTCCGCCCGTGTTTGTTCCCTCCTGTGGATCCCTGTGTGTGTAACAAGCACAGAGTACGCGCGTTGTGCACCTGCCATAAACGATACTGTCTTGAAAACAAGCCACAGGTTGACTTTAGACAGACTTGAAGCACTTTCGCTGCCTCAAGATAGCATTGCACCAGGACACACCGCACTCACATGGGTGCAAGTGCAATTGCTATTTAAATAACTTGGGCGCTGGACGGGAACTAGCAAAGACACTTGCGTTCCAGGCAGAGGGGAACTCGGACTATATTCTAATTGAATATTTGGATTGGACTGGATTGTGCTGACAACATTATCAAAAGTAAAGGTTAGTACAATAGATGTTAGTGTCATTTCCTGCATTTCCTTTAGGTCTGAACAAATCATGTTTAGTAGAAGAAGCAACTCCTCAAAACACAACTACAACAGTACTAGAAATGCACCCATTACAGTATTGTGTGATGTACAGTATGTACCCATCTGCTATAAAACCTATTATTCAGATTGTGCTTTCATCAGGAATGAAGTAAAACATTCTGTACAAACTATATTTTACTTCTCCCTGTTCTAAAGATATAATACTTAAAGCTGCATTTGTGCCAATTTAACTTCAAGTAATATGTATTACTGTACATTACAGAATCTTCTTCAGCTCATTTATGCACCCTACAACATTTCTATTGGTGAAAAATAAATAGGGTATAGTAATTATTGCTTAAAAACCTTTATCACACTGTTACTTTTTAACAGTGCTTGATAGATCACTGCTATCTGTTCATTTTATAGTGGGCTGAGAAACTCTAAGTGTAGCTGAATAATACAACCATGACTCAGATGATTAGTAAAATGGAATGCAATCACGACTGTGACTTGTGCAAGAAATAACAGCGTTTAGCAACACACAATATACTTTGATTTGTACAATGTGTGTTTAGCACATGGTGCATTGTTTTGCTTGCTTGGCAATACGTGGTTTTAACGTCAGCTTGAATTGTATCGATGCAAGGACAAGCTGCATTACACTGAAGTGCAATGAGACCATGCACACTGTACAAGGGAGTGCAATTTCACTGCTTTGAAGGAGGCAGGAGACGAGCCTGACAGCCATCGGAGGGGTCGTGATCACACGAGCAGCTGCTGTGCATAGCAGAGCAAGTGAAGAGAACATGAACAAGAGCAACGTGTAGATGTATGGAACGACCATTTTGAACAGCACACTGTGCTGGTTGTGTGTGTGCGTGCAGCAGAGCAACGAGCGGCTGTGTTGTCAAGCCAGCGGACATTCACAAGGCCGTGCTCCTGTCTCACCGTCGAGCACGTGGACACGCATATGTTCCTCAATAACAATCAGTATGCCTTTTTGGTTCTGCTGTTGTTGCTGCGTTCATCGTATTGTTGTCTTTGTTTGCATGCAGACCTCGACTACGCTGCATGTTGACAATAAAGTGAGGATACCTACATCTACATGTGCTGGTATCAGCCAGAGAGAAGGCTATGTTCGCCAAGGTGACAAAGGAAATGCACCACCAGACCGTCTCATTGTGTATATTTGCAGGATTAACTCTCAAACAATCCACATCCAACCGCCACCCACCATAGGAGAATACAAGAGATCATTGTACTCATCTTCATGCATTTACATTATATTCAACCTAGATGTGTTCATGTTACTGGGGAGGACCTATTTGTGATTATTATCAACATAGAGTATACAGTATAATGATAAAGAAGACATTCTTTGTCTTTAATGTCCATAAAGGATTATTATATAAGGTACTGTATGTGTTAGTATACAGAAAAACAGTAGTGGTATCAAATGAAGAATGAAATGAATGAATACGTGAAATTAAGAAACATGGCTAGCATTTGACTAAATACAAAACATTACAAAATAAAAGACAGGTTGAAATGACCCATGAACCACATAGGGCAATCGTACAGCAACATTCCCATGTCAGTGCCGATGGTAAAGAATACATATGTTGTGTGACGATATTGGCTTGGCAAAAGCTGGAGATGCCAAGTTTGAAATGAATATAATTCACTCCCTCCCTATGTTTTTCCTGGTTCTTGCTTTGTATGTATTTTTTGCCTCTGTTGCTCTGTCACACAAAACATCTGAGTTAAATAAACATGTTTAAAAGGAAGCATGAACTGCTCCCATTCATCATCATCACATTATTATTTTTGGCCTAGCCTCAAAGGGGGCATTAGCCACATTGTATTTGAAGCCTTGGTGCTGCAAGGGTGCAACAAACTATTACAGTTTAAGGGGTATTTTTATATTTTTTGTCAATCATCAAAATGCCAGTGTTGATTTCCAAACAGGTCATGTGACAAAACAATAGCCTGCTTTCCTCCTAGAGTGCATATCAAATACATATAATGCTGCATAATATCACTTTTAATTTGGTTAATTAATGCTGGGCAACAATAAAAATAAAAAAATTGCGATTAATCTCACGATTTTATGCGAATAATCACAATTAATCACATTGTTTTGCGCACTTTTATTGTAAAAGTACTGCTATATTGTCATGGTTTGCGGCCGCTCCGGCAGCAGGTGCGTTTAAGTGGCTGATGACGTGGTGGCAGCGGCGCTGTCCGGTGCTGAAC
>JAODUH010003011.1:0-11641 GCA_027564835.1 Typhlichthys subterraneus | reverse complement strand
GGGGGGGTAAAGGGGGGGAAAGTTAAGCTTAAGCGTTGGCCAGCAGAGATATGGCCTATAAGCTGACAAGTAATTAAACTGGCATATCTGTAACAACTGTCATCTCTTATTTCTCCACTGCCTTGGACATAAACCAAAGGCGAGCCAAAAAAGCATAGGACTAAGAAAAAAAAAATGTAGAGAGAGAGAGAGAGAGAGAGAGAGAGAGACAGTGAGAGACAGTGAGAGACAGTGAGAGACAGTGAGAGAGAGAGTCTTTACATTGCTGCGCTATTGCAGGTTATACAGTATACCTACTGCTGAACAGTTTGGCAGGTTTGGGTATTTAGAGGATTGTGAAGGAGATCAAAAGGTTCAGGGATCCTTAAACCAATTAACAGCAGGGACACTGACATCGAAAAAGGTGTCATCTCTGCACTTTTTACAGCAGAGCTGAGCATGAAATGCATTTTAATGCTCCTTTTTTTTAGTTTAGAGGTTTCCTGCTGCTGATGATGCCACAAAGGCTCTCCCAAATTCACGCTTAATCTCTTCGTAGGATGACGTGTAGCCATCTTGTCTTCTGTGTAAGTGTCAAAGGGAGTGTTGAGTCAGTTATTGATAACACCGGGGCAACACAATACTAGATTTAGAAAAATGTGTGGATATAAGCTTGCAGTGACTAAAGTTTGGCGGTGTTGGCTTGTGACATAGTATTAAGATAGTATGAAGCATGTAGTATGAAGATATTAAAATCTGCAAGCTACAAATGGTGAGTGATTTGGTTTGTGAATAGAACTGTATGGTTTAGTGCCCAGGGCATTTCTCGTGGGATTTTCATCCTGCATAGCACAGTGTGGGTAGGGGAGAGAGGTGGAGGTGTTGAGAACACAATGAGATTACAAATACATTAGATTTCTAGTCAAATATATGAAATCAGGACACCTTGGCCTGCCAAAACATGCAGCAGAGTAGTTTTGTGATAACTGATCCCAGTTGTATTTGCTTATAATACACCATAATGCATTATAATGACAATACTTGTGATTCAAGGTACAGTAATTAATTAATCAACTGCACATGTTAATTCACATGCATGCTATGGGTCTGCTCAATAGCTCATCATTTGAAGTGGGCTTGATTTGCGTGAACAATTCAGCACTGAGCTACAATTTCAATTCCTTGACAGGTCAAACCACTATTATATCAGCTGTGCTGTGATTATGTTATCCAACCCACAACATCCTGTTTTTAACCAAGCATTCACGTCAATTATTTTAGTTCAGTGAATGGAACAAAACGGAAAGAGTGCAGCCATGGCAGCCAGGACCAATACATATAGCACTGTACCATCGTGGTATTCTTTATTGCTTCAAATTTGTCTGTGACCCACCCATTCAATAATTACATTCCCCTATTGGAGACATCTTCTGATAACTCACTTCACACTCTGACAGAAATATGCGTGGGGAGCGTAACACTAGCTAAATCTTACAGTTATTAGGTGTTGCTGGCAGTTTAGGATGACTGCATGGCATTTCTGCCTCATGACACATACAGTGAAAGGTGATTGGATTGACAGGAGAGTGTGAGGTGGTAACTTATGACACACTTCCTAAGCGCCCCTTTAAGCAACAGTTTGGAATGGTACACAGCACATTGTGGTAAGCTACATGGTCTATGTCTTTCAGGTTTAATTACCTATTAGTTCTAGCACAATAGCAGTCACACTTGCTTTATACAAGCAGTGGAAATGCCTTTTATCAATCTAGACAAACAATCCTCTGGGTGTATATCAGCAAGACCAACTAAGACATTTAATTATTTTGATTGAGTATAATGGCACAATGAATTCATGAAGCCTAAATCAGCTTGTAAAACAGACATGTTACTCAACCAACTGGGGGAACCCTCAGATAAGAGCAAGGTTTGCTTATATTTTAAGAGCAAAGATAAAAGCAGTCTTACGCAAAGGAGAATACTGTCAAACAAATAAGCATGAATATATTGTTTGCCAATGTGAAATCTACTCCTGCGCTGCTCCGCACAATCACACAAATTGCCTGACAGTTTACTTAACAATAACCTTAGGTAGCATCATTAAAAATTATCATTTGTATACAGATGATGGTGCCTTAGGTGCGTATTGGAAAATGGAATATGCCTCTGCTAGCTAGCAACTCATTATGTGTGCGCTGGGCAGGAGTAAGTAAAATAATCGTTTGTAATTCAATAGAGAGTCTTAACTCATTTAGTTGTGCTAAGGGCTGAGTGAAGCAAAGACAAAGAGCCTCGACATTTTGCGCTGCGCTCATTATGCGTATTTTAAAAAACAATTTGCAATTCAAGGCCACGCAAAGTGGTGGGGAGCGAGGGAGAGAGTGCGCCTGGGCTTCAAAGGGCTTTTGCTATTGGATGACCTCGTGTCCCATTTCCTGGGTCGCCACTCCTGATGAGAGTCTGGCAAGATGCAATTAAAATTATTTAAAAACAATGTGTAACCGCAGGTAGTCGTGCTTATTAGCCCACGATGCCGTGCAGACAGTAACCTTATCATTTGCTTTCTAGGTCTTTCTCTCAGTCCCCCATCCCTATATAATGTGAAATGGCATTTATCTAAAAATATTAGGGTACCCTCTCACAGAAAGTTGATATTTGATTCTTAATATACATTTTACATACATTCTATTTGTAAAATTTAGGAAATGGTGTGAACCATTTGCACTTTTATACACACTATTATATTATCCTGATTCTGACATATACTGTACATTATCTGCTAATGTGTCTTATTATGACAGTTACATATATGTAAAAGTTATTGTGACCAGTGTCAGAAACAACTAAATTAATGGCATATTCAGAGGTAAAAATACTGTATGTGTGTAATATGTTTTTATTATTTACAATTTCTAATAAGTAAAAGCATTAAGGACGATCATAACATGATCATCGATCATGTTAATCTCCTAGGCCCTACTGTATGTGTAACATTTTAGGAATCCTTCAACATGCTGCTTACAGGATTTAACAGTAGCTATCATATAACGCTTTGCCGCAAAAACCCATTACTTCATTCTGTGTGTTAGATATGATATCTGGCTGTACAACTCATCTCAGAACCACTTTAGTGGAACCCTGATATATTTAGGCCTATGTTGTGTGTCTCTATACGCATTGTTAAAACAAATACAATCAAATTGTCATTGCGGAAATGAAAAGGAGCTGTTTAAAAATGCATCAGCAATCGCCCGCCACCCAATGTCATTAATTCCCAGGCTGTGTTGAGCAGTCGTGCTGAAAAGCTCTTTGCAAAACGCCTAAATATTCTGCAACACTCTCTTATCTTTATGGTGTCATTTTCCCATTTAGCTGGTAAGCAGCTAAACCTGCGGGGCAGAGCACAGTTCTGTTGGTCTAATTGAGCAGTTCAAAACCTACTAACAGACATGCTTACATATTGGGTATTGCCACAACTTATGCGCTGGGACAAAGAAACGTGCCATAGTTTAAGCTACTACATGTCATAATAGGCCATTGAAGAATGAATAGCCAACTGCATTGCAGTGTTACACTCTGATTGTTTTAGTATGACACAATTAACTGAGATTTAACAAAACAACAAAGTTTTGTTGAAACCAGTTGTAACGCTAGTTTCAGCCACAGTGGCGTTTCTGGACAAATAGCCAGCAGTGTCCCTTTAAATAGACAAATATGCATTCATTTCCAAGTCAGTCTCTCTTATTCAAATAGCTGATGATGCTGTTTTCAAACCCTACACAACAGAATACTTTGAGGAAAGAATTCATTAAAGCAACCAAGTAGATTTGGCAGCATCCACAGGATCTCATTCACGTCAGTTTCCCATTGCTAAAGCGATAGAAGCCAAAGGCCTCTATCATCAATAACTGCAGCAAGCACATCTCTGCCCTCGACGGAGGGCAAATGACAGGCGGCAAGCTGCTGACGCTTCTTGTCTCCCAGTTACTCTGTTTCAATAAGGGAGTGTGGGGCACAGGTGCACAAATGAGGCAGGCACGCATGCAAATGTCGGGAGAAGTGAAGCCAGACGAGCTGTGGGTATATGGTGGGTCTGGCCTTGTGCAGCTGATCAGTACCAGGCTGGTTCTGAGTGTACTGACACTGACACGAACATACATCATGTGTGAGTGCGTGCGTGCGTGCGTGCGGGCGTGCGTGCGTGCGGGCGTGTGTGTGAATGTGCTCAGTAGGTAGTCGGGTTTGAGGTGTGTAATTGTCATGCTAGAGAGACAGTACTTAATTGGTAGAGACAGGGATGCTGAAGAGTGTTGATCAAACTTGATCGAAATAGCAACACCTCTTTGTTCAATGGCATAGGGTGCTCCCTTAGAAGCTGCAGCACCCAAATTGGACATGTATTGCCAAGGTTGACATAGTGTTGTCTGTATTGTAGTGTTCTGTCTGCATCATTGTGTTTATTGTCCCCTTTACAGAGCCAGGGCTGTGTAGAAATACACATTTTTTCAGCGCATATACAGAATGGGCAGCTAACGGACCTTGAGGAGATATTTGCTGAGTAGTGTATTACTGTATCTTACAATTATTTCAAGCTTTGTTAGCCTTTAAAATAGTCAAGGTCAAAATCCATCACCATGAGGAAATCAAGATTTTACAGCAAGCCAAATAGTTCCAACGATACATTGTGTTTGTTAATATATTTAATGGGTCCTTAAATGCAATAGTATGTATTTGATACAGGTCAACTTTACATGTATCTATGTTGTTTTTAAAGAGGAGTGTTTAATATGATATTGTTATGTTAATTAAAGATACAGAGCCAGAGCACATGTAAGTCTCACCCACACCAGGGAAGAAAGCACTCCATAGCTCTCCATTGACTTTGCATTGCGTTAAGCTAAGCTAACGCCATTTCTGACTTGAACCAAAACATTTTAAATTACCTAAAGCTGTTTGTTTCTGTTGTGTGACAGGATGCACTACCCACAAGGTAAAGAACCTAGAATTAAGTTTGCATAACCTGTCGAACCGAAAAATCAAGGTGTTGAGAAGAGAAAAGCACATACAGGCAACAAGACCTGAGGCATTATGGGGGAAAACAGGTCAACTGTGGGATCCTAACACTCAATATGCCTAAGTGTGGTGACTGGTTGAAAGAGTGTTAAAATAATCATTTAGCATGGTGAAATAACAAATACTGTATCAGGTTAAGCATCTGGAATACCGTTTGTGTGCACCTAGGCATAGCTGTCAGTGCAATATGACGTGTCTCTCTATTGCCTGTTTCCAGGTAGGTGTCCTTTTCTCCTTCTCTACCACGTTTTCAATTCGACAGGTTATGAACACTTAGTTCTTTACCTTGTGGGTAGTGCATCCTGTCACACAACAGCTTTTAGGAAGGTCTCAGTATTTTTGTATGAGTCAGAAATGTTGTTTGCTTATATTAATGCAATGCAAAGTCAACGGAGTGTTGAGAACGGTTTCTCTCCCAGTGGGCGTGGTTTTCAGAGTACGAGGGTTGCTAACTGTCCCTTATTAGCCGGGATATCACGTATTTTGGGATAAATTGGTTTGTCCCGTACGGGACAAACAGTTTCTAGAGGGGACCTCCCTTGTCCTGTGTTGGCTACTGTAATCACCAAAGACTAAAAACACCATATCGCCATGACACCGTGCATCTGTCAAAATTTGGCATGGAATAATATCCCTTATTTGATTGTGACAACCATAGACACATTATTCTCTGTCTCTATAGTCAGGAATTGTAAGCGAATACACTTTGTTTTTGTCAAATTCAACAAATATGTCCTAGCATTGTGCTAGTTTACCGTTGTCTGCGCATTTTGAACAAATAATCTGGTACTTCTACACAGTCCTGGCTCTGTAAATAGGAACATACTGTTTACAAAGTGGGAACAAAAACAATGCACTTGGCTTCTCAATGTGCTTGTGTGGGACAGAGCTTCTGAGGGGGTTTGCTATGATTTGATCTTGAAGTTAGCAAGCGTTCTTAAGAATGACTAAGGGCTGGATCATAGTCTACGCAACTTTTGCGGATGCATTAACTACACAGGGAGGGTTTGAAGCGTACTTGCGTAGCAAAATGTGTTGTCCTAGGCTCAGCCAGGTAGCCACGGGTGGGCGCCCACCACCCACCCAACCAGTTTGGTATTTAAAATTTTTTAATTTAAACACTTTGTTATTCATCAGTTGCCAAACGTGCTATTTATAAATAGGTATAGCCTATGAATAGTTATTTCATAATCAATATAAATTATGAATGTTATACCCAATCATGTAAGTAAGCGTTTGATGCTCACAATTTTCTGGGGGAGGTCCCCCACATAAGTAGGTCTCCCCCATTCAACATTCATATTCAGTTTGCCAAGCTGTCTTTATCTTTTTTACACAGACCTTGTTCTGGTAGCCTGTTTTTCCATTGAATATAGGTCATGGAAATTCAGATTTTTAGTCAGTGAAAGTCAGGGAAAACTCAGGGAATTAAACATTTGACTTAGAGTGGGAGCCATGTATACCCTTCAGGAAGGCTATAGGTACCTGCACTGGCATAACATTGTGTAAACCTACTAAGCATGCATGTGTAATTACAAAGTTGGAGGTGATAATAAAATAGCGAGGCGGCTGTATGTGGTAACATGTTCTACTAGGCCTGTAGCCTACTTGCACAAATAGCTTGTAGTTATTAGCCTATAGGCCTATATGCCTATTAGATTAATTATAATTGCCTACCTAGTTTCATGTACGCCCACCCTTCAGCAAATTTCTGGCCACGCTACTGCCTAGGCTGCATCAAAAATAAAAAATACTACGTTCTATGTCCTTTCCCAGCCACTTTTCCTTGACCTCGAGTGAAGATGTGCTTAATGGTTTTGGAATAGGAACCGCGGAGGAAAGAGAATCTGACTGCACTTTGGAAACGTAATTATGCGACGGTGAATGTTAATGACGTGGGTCTGCCGCTGTGAATAGACTTTAAATAAAAGCGCACCTTCTAAGCTAACGTCCGCGTAGCTTGCGTAGACTATGAACCAGCCCTTACCCTGCCTTTAAGTCAATTATATCCTAACCTATAAAAATGCTAAAGATTAAATAATTGTATATTTACTTTATGTTTCTCATTATGATGTTTTTATAATATATTGGTTAATTATAAAGGTGGGGAACTTCAGTATAGAGGTTGAGTTTAAATTGATCAGAATGTATTACATTATGTGATTTAGAGAGAAACTAATGTTCTTGTAAAAAATCTGCCTAATTGAAAGACAAACAATGTTTCAGTAGGGTATGCTGGTTCCTTCTTATGCCTAGACTCTATTAATCATTCTTTTGACGTAATAATATACAGTATGTTGCAAGTGGTTCTGGCTTTTGAGAAATAATCTGTCATGAACATTGAGCATGGTGATAAAAATCAATAGTCTGAATAGAAAATTGCCTGCAAGCGCATAACAGTTAAGCGATAACAGAGAAGATTAAGCATGCTGTATCTTTGTTCTTTGCTTTCTAGAGCCCACCGTGGAACAGACACACACACACACACACACACACACACACACACACACACACAAGGCTAACTCTTGTGTTCCTTCTCAGGAAGCAAAGGTGGCCTTCTAGCACCAGCAGAGCCCAGGTGTGGCTAGGAGATGCTATCACATGTAAATATATGTCTCAAACCCCGTTGAGGTTAGCACCAGAAATGGAACAGTTAAAAGAGTCCTAGATGCTATCGCTCAAAGCAGGGGGGTGTAAGGTGTAAGCGGCATGGCTGCTGTTGTTTGATTACTGAGGTTTATGTCAGAGACGTAACAGCCAAGCGCTGCTGACCATATGCTGGTCTTCAAGCACTGGGCAGGAAAGGCTCAAAGGATACAGTTTCAAGAAAAATGTGGCAATTGACTGAAAACATAAAAAAATTAGATGGGGGGTGGCAGGGATTCTTAAATGGAGCAGATACCTTTTCTGGCTCAGAATACATTATAAATAATTTGTAAATAATAAAGAAAGATGATAAATATTTGTGAGGCAAATTAGTTTTGATCCCAGCTCAGGAGAAATGTTGATCTATTTGAGGATCTGAAAACTGTTTCTGTGGAATGACACAGTTTCTAGAGGGGAAAACACGCAATATCAAAACAGGAAATAAACAAAACTGAGACAAAATTCAAACAAATTCACTTCTACTATGAAAATAAACACTGACATGTTTAATTATTAAAGGTCCTTGCATATTCAGAATGTTAATTCATAGTGCAATACAGAGTGCAAAAACAAAATGTGAATTATGTATAATAACATTTGCTGTTGTATAACAAATAACAATATTTTTTTTCTGTCCATCGTCTGATTCAATTAGTGACAGAATGTTTTGTTTCTGGTTAGCATTGTTTTGTTTATTACTTTGTTCTGGGCTCTCTGTGCAGAGATCTGTCACACACATTTGCATGACATGTTTCAATGCGGAGTGCTCTCCGCAAAAATCTACCAAAGTACATTGGTTCTCAATGGTTCTCAGTATACCCATGCACCCGTGTAACAAAAACTAAAGAGACTACGTGGGTGATTTGGTGAAAATATAATAGAATAGAATAGAATCGAATATAAACTACAACTTCAAGCTTCTGTTAACTTGTTGCTGTTTGAAATTCAGTGGGGAGAGGGGTACATAACTGTGAGGTGGAGGAGGAAAAAGGTGAGGAAGAGACACACCGTCTAAAAGAGCGTGGTGTCCACCAGCCAGATGCGTTTTGTGTTTTGTGAGTGTCATCACAAATAAACAGCAGCCCACTGTGAGCACTTGTCTTCAGTGGCTGCTTCCCACTGTTAAGCTAATCTTTATAATTATTGCAATGGCTTTAGCAGCAGGCCATGTCTGTCAGCAGACAGCACCTCTCACTGTAGGAGCTGATATGTACACACACTCGCAGGCTTCAATCAATGCAGAGTGTAGGACGGTGGAGTGAAGCACGGTATTAATGTACTTGTACTGTGCTTTGACATATTCGCTTAATGGTAAGCATGTATTTATTATATGTCTCAAAAGCATATACTGTATGTTTAACTAATCTAGAAATAGTTAACAATACCGATTAAGTAAAAGAGTTAACATCTTTCAGACCACTAATTTGCACAGTTGAGCAATATACCCAACATTATGTGATCCTTTAAATCCCACCCACAGACACTAATCTGTACTTTATTAGCTAGTAGAAGGTTGCACTCTTAACAAAGAAGTCCATCAGTTATGTTGGAGCTCTGTGTTTGCTCATGTGTCTGGCTCATGCCTGAGGTGTCACACAAAGGAATTTCAGCCCAGGGCAGTGACCTTTGTGGGACGTCTACGCACAAGCCAACACCACAGGAAATCAGAAGAAGATGCCCTAATGGGAAACACCCTGTACCGGAGCAGTCCAAACAACAACACAGCGAAAACTGAGAGGTGGCTGACAAGCTGATAAGGATATTAGCAGCTCATGCTGAGAACAAAGGGGTTGACAAGCAGCTCAGATCAATAGCAGATGTTAGTAGGTTGCCTTAAATAGTTGAATATCACAAATATCTTCTATGAAAATGTCTGGTGCAAAGCAAATCTTATTAACAATGCTAACAATGTCTTTGTGTGTGTTGGTGTCAGTGGGCGTGTGTGTGTGTGTGTGCGTGTGTGTGCGTGTGTGTGTGTGGTGTGAGCTTTCATGCATGCATGTGGCTGTGTGCTCAAGCAGGACATGTGTACTCTGCACTATTACCATAACTTGTCTCTTTATCGACAGTTCTCCCCGGGCATCAGCACGCATTAGCTGAAATTTAACATCATTTGAGACGAGGAGATGACCTACTGAGAACATACACGAGTAACTGTGTCGCAATGCAGCGCTTAGTACTGTTTCCCCTCAGGCGAATACCTTTTTCTTAAGCCTCCACGCCCGGGAACATTTTGCTTTATTACCTTGGTCCTAAGTACAGAAGGGGGAAGCGTAAGGGGTGGCCCCTAAAGTACCTGGGGAATTAAAATATTCTGGCTCATCATATCAATGTCTTACTTCTTGGTTTTCATGTGTGGAGGTGCACGTAATTATAACAGCCTTTTAAAATTGTGCCCAGAAGAAAGATGGGTTCAAGTGCAAATTAATTTCAGATTACCACAACAAAGACAATCAATTGTCGACAAGGATGCCAGCAAAATGCTTTTGAAAGGGCGAGTGTTCCACACACATGACTACACACACACACACACTCAACACAACTGAACTGGTGCACAAAAGGCCCTCAGTTAAATTACATAAATAGCTACCTTTAACTTTTGCTCTTGTTCGCCCCTCTCACTATTATCACCACCAACACACACACACACACACCACCTCCCTCACCCCTACACCTCACCTTCTCCTCAGAAGTGGGGTCTCATTAACAATCCTATCAGCAGCTGAGTGCTAGGCACCCATAAAGCAGGCTGAGAGCATTGCTGTGTTGCTGGTGTTAGAGAAACACAGTCGTCCTAGCCTGGCAGTGCATTTCAAGGTCACCAGCTGCAACGGTTGAGTTTGTACATCTTTTTATTTTTTATTTTTCTTATTTTACAAAGCTCAATTTCTGGGCAAAGTCAGAGCCTACACTGCTAAGCTGGGGGTGAGGGGTTAGGCTTGTGAGGGGTTAAGAGCGTCAGAACCGGATGTGCTTTGTGTGGGCAGAGTGTGTCCATGCAGCAACTGCTTTCATCATGGTTAAAGCTGCAGGTCTACTGATGCTGCAGTTTGTGTCCACCTCAGAGGGAAGATGCTGGGATGGTACCACAGCACAAGTGCCATGTTGAACACTGATAGTGAATACTAGCTAGCACAATACTGCTATTGACACACAATAGGACAGTGGATCTGATCTAAATCAGTCAATTACAGTATGAAGAATACTAGTTTTCACCAATCATGTATGCAACCAACAATGGAAGACACCATTTTAGTTACATTTGATTCTATTCTATTCAGAGGAATACAAAATAGTACAGCCTATATTTTCAGAATATTTCATTAAGATAAATTAATAGTTTGTGTGTGTGCGTACAGTATTTGAAGAGTTCAGATGCAAAAAAACAAAAATCTGACATCTTTTGTTTTTAAATTTGAAACATTTAAATAACGTGTTACATTTTTGCCCTGTGACATATTTATTTAGTGACAAACAACCTTTTAGTAAATTGTAATGAAGTCGAAGTTGCATCTGAACTCTTCAAATATACTGTATATGAAGAGTTCAGATGAAAAAAATTCTCTAAGTTCATCTGAAAGGTAGCAATTAGCCATTTAAAACAACATTATATATTAGGATTCTATATTTTGGTTCACTACTTCAACTTTATTACAATTCATTAAAAGGTTGTTTGCCTCTGAATAAAAAGTTATATATTCCAAAAATGCTGTATATATACAGTATATATTGCATTAAATATATATTGTATTGTTAGTATTTTAGTATTAAAAATACTAACAATAATATATATATAGTATATATTTTGCCTGGTTCAAAATGCAATGAAAATCATTGGTCTGAAAGGGATTAATCTCCAAGCTACATTTGAACAGTGTGTTCTCACTCAGGTCATGAGAATTTTAGATGATCCTTCACATATTTTACACTCTCAATATGAGTT
>JAODUH010003010.1:0-11642 GCA_027564835.1 Typhlichthys subterraneus | reverse complement strand
TCATAGCCTGTGTGAAGGAAAAGGTGAGACCGAACACGTTAGCCTTGTTCTGGGAGTTTCTGGAGAGAGAGAGAGAGAGAGAGAGAGAGAGAGAGTACTGTCTCACGAGTCCCTGGAGGTAAGAGAAAAACCAGACTGGGAAGAAATCCATGGCTGGCGTGTGTGTGTGTGCGTGTGTGTGGGCGTGTGTGTGCGTGTACAAGTGCGTGTGCGTGTGTGTGTGTGAGTGAGTGTGTGTGTGTGTGTGTGGGCGTGTACACGTGCGTGTGCGTGTGTGTGAGTGAGTGAGGCGGTGTAGGAGGGTGTAGAGGAGAGATCCCCAGATAAGGGTGCATGGCATATTTGAGGGAGCATGCCCAACACAAAGTACCCTGCTGGCTGGTGGCGATTTTCTTCTTCTATTTCGTGTTCTTTCTTTTTTTTAAACCACCAATCAGACTTTCACACTTATTACCTTTCCTGTGCCCTCCTCCTGAAAGTGGATAAGAGCAACTGTGGTTACCAAGGAACGGGCCAGATGGCATCCGCAGAGCGGACAAAATTGACGACATTCTGTAGCTAGCCTCTAGTAAGTGTGCGTGCGCGTGTGTATTGTACATTATTGCGTAACCGTGTGTGCCGCCTATCTTGACTCACATTGTCAGCTGAACTGTATTTGAACTGACCCTCTCTACCTAGCCAACTATTCATATACCTGTTGTCCCCTCCTCTCCATTAATTTATCGGTTTCTTCTCTTCCAGCTGAACAAAGCAAGAGGGCCTGGGTGGGCACGGCTCAGTCCAGCAGAGCTTACCGTATAGTAGAGGCAGGGTGGGAACATCATTACACCAGAGACACTAAATTCAGCAGGATAGAAACATACAAACGCATATTACCAGACACACTACACTGTACTAGGAGACATGCAGACAATTTTGAATGGAGCTCTATGGGATAATTCAAAAACTATCCAAATATTAACACGTAACATAATCCAAAAGAGCCAATCATCTGCTTTGTTACTGGCTAACTGCGTCAGTACCCGACGACTTGGCATGGTGTTTTGATTGACATGCATGACGACCAACTATGCAACTCTGTGTGCCTGACCAAGTCGGAAGTTAAACTTGGAATGAGGAAAACTAAACAACAAGTCTGGCTGGTTTACAGGAATTGTAAATCTGTAAAATAAGTAGGCTATGGTTACTAATAAAAATAAATGTAACATTTTAAATAAGTAAATAAAGCACTGCGCTATCGCTGAACCGGAAATTACAGAGACATACTTATGAGTATGTTAATGTTAACAGCCAATGGATATCGACAGTATTACTTCCCGAAAGTCAGAGAGAAAGTGTCGAGCTTACGAGGGTCTATGCATCAGACGTTCGGCACAGAGTTGCTTATGTGACGTACTGCTAATGGACAAGAGGCTGAGGCTACATTGACGTAAGCCACCTGCCTATACAGTCTTCCTAAATAACTGCCCGGCGGAGCTCCAAAGAAGGCTGCGAGACTTGCCTAGAAGGATTTTTCCTTATAGTAGAGGCGGGGCGGGCACATCATTACGTTCTTTTTGCTCACCAGCGGCAGTGGGAGCGTGTACACTCTTATTTCCCTTCCGGGCTCTAATGGTACAGTGAGCAGACCTCTGGGCTCCTAAGCTTAACCAGCCTAATTAAATGGACCATCGCTTGTGCAAGCGCCCGCAGAGGTCGTTTATTGAGGAGGGATCTGTTTCGCCCGGATCAAACCGGCGTAAACACTAAGCCGACGCGCCAGTGACCAAAGGGGGCGAGGTATTAAATCTGGGACGGGAAACAACGAAACGGTGCCAGTTTAAGCACACTTATCCAGGTAGATGAGAAGACTTAATCAAGCAAGAGTATTTTAGGACTCGGCGATATCCCAGATGGGTAAGGAGTCTCTGGGAAAGGTAGGCTGTATTCTGTCATGGAATGATATGTCTTAATAAGACTTAATGGTGTAACAGAATATATAGGATAGAATAGAAAAGAATAGAATAGAATAGAATAGAATTAAATGCGGAAAATAAAATGACAGGAAAATAACATAAAATAAATTACAGAGCAGAAAATAAAAATACAGGAAAAGATTAGAACAGTCCACTCCACTAACAGAAGGCAGAGTGAAATGTAAACTGGAGCGCCCCCTCTCTCGTCTCACCACCCCCCCCCCCCCCCCTTCCCCTTGCAGACAAGATATCCTTGGTAAGGCACGAGGCCAGGGGCCCAGGGCCCCCCTATCTCTGCACGGCTCAGCATGTGACAGCTCTGCAGTCTCCGCAGAAAGGATTGAAGGGAACCAATGGGGAGGAGGAAGGGGTGGGTGTCGGCTCGCTGCACATTTCTGCATAAATCTCCAGCAAGATCGCATCGGTCGAGGGAGAGGGGGGGAGCGAGGTAAGAGCCAGCCAGGCTTGATAAGGCCCCCGGGGCAAGGGGATTCAACACTGTCAAAACGCTCCCCGTCGCTGGCTATTGGGATGAGTGGAGCGCCTTATGAGCTGGCGTATCATTTGCCAGGAGGGAGGACGTTATTCGCCTCCGTCGGAGCGAGCGGGAAGAGGGTGGGGGGGAAGGGCAGCTGACCTCTTTGTGCTGACTGTCCTGCCGCCCCCCCCCCACTCGCACCGCAATCTCCTTGGACATACGTCCAGCTCTCCGGACTGCTCTGACTTACCACCGAGTCACGAGGTGAGCCGCAGCATGTCCACCACCTTACACGCAAATGAGACTGTAGAGGGCCCGTAGTGGATTTGTGTAGACCAGTAAAAAGGTATAAAATGACCACACGCACCATTCAAGAGATGCTGGCGTGTCTGTGAGCGGTTTACACTGCAATGCACAGCGAATATGGGGCTGTGTGGGCGAGAGACGGACCAGAGAGGTGGAGAAAACGGATGAGAAGTGGGAAAAAATGGCATGCTGTGAGCTGCCTCTACACTGACACTGCAGACACTCACATGCACACACCCAGCAAATCCCTCCAGAAGAAAAGTCTGTTTTGGGGCTGGTACAATCGCCTAGGCCACCCCCTATCTCTCTTTCCCTGCCTCTCTCTCTCTCTCTCTCTCTCAAAGAGGGGTGCCGTTTCACATCTCTATTCCACCTATACACGATAGAACAACTGTTACATTACAGACTCGCCACAGAGAATGTAATTTAACAGAGAGGTTCCAGCGGACGCCACTTCCGCATTCGATTTTTGTAAAGAGCCTGTGTGTGTGTGCGGTGGGGGGGATCTTTTCACCATTTATGCAGACCGGAATGACCCAGCGTTCCATGCAAGTAATTGGGAACACGGATTTCACCATTATATTGCCCATTATTTCTCACTGGGTATTTTGAGTATATTACATTAATTCCAATCTGAAGCCACAACAGTATTAATGCAGCAAACTGTTTTGAGGTCAATTGACTTAATTTCAGACCATTGTTACGGCCTGGCTCAAGGGCTGCAACTAAAAAGAAGACAAATCTCCAAACTAACAGAATAACATACAATGAGGTGGGAATGCCTGTAGATGTGCAGTATACTGTGTATATGTGGTGCGTGTGTCATGCTAACTAAACAAACCAAACAACAAATGGCATGTGTGGTGCCAGGAGGGTCAGAGAGCTGCAACACACTCCTGTAAGTGAAAGGCCGAGGTGCACTTCATTAGACTAATTAGGGCATATCCAGCCAATAAGGAGAAAAAGAAAAATCACAGGCCCTGTTAAAACAAGGCAGGGCCGTCACACCATGCATGGTAGCTTTATCTGGCTGGGCGCTGCCTATGTCAGCCTCCACAGCAAAATGTCATTAGTGACAGAAGCGTTCTGTTGTTGCCTCCATTGAAATGCATTACAATGCGCTATTTTTCTATAATTCTGAAATCTTTGGTGTCGCCTGAACTCTGTAATGGCCAGCTGAAGTAATGTTATTAACTGAACACAGACAAGTGGTTCCCAAAGTAGGGGTCATGACCCCCTGAGGGGTCAGGTCATGTGTGAGGAGGGCTCCTGAGAGTATTTCAGTTTTATAGACATACCATCTTCCCCCACAATATAATAGTTTTAACGCGTGCAAAGCTTCAAACGTTTTTATGAAAACACTGAGGAAGAAATCCCACTGATTTAGTCATGCAGAGCTGGATTAAATTGTCATTTTATTTCAGTTGAAAACATAATAAGTATCACTATACAATACAGCAGGTACAACTTTAAAAGGAACTCTGTCTGAGATGAAGGGTGAAGCAATGAGATAATGTGTTAAGGCTGTTGTGGAAGCAGAGAAGGGGCACCGCCAGCGTAACACGGGGAAGAAGAGCTACAGTATAGCACGTATAGCATGTGTAGCGCATGCTAAACATGCTATACTGTTGGCACCTGACGTTTCTCCGGAGTGGTCGTTCCGATAGGCCTTCATTTAGACAACAGTGAACAAGAGCTGTTTTAGACACCTCAGTTATTTTTCACCCCATCCTATCACCTCAGGCTGACAAAGCCGGGGCATGTGAGCTCGGGCCAATCACAGCAGCCCGTTATGCGCCTCAAGGCATTGGGGGGTGGGGGGCAGGGTGGGGTTGGGGGGGGGGGACACATGGCACTCAAATACAAGAAGGTCCAGTGTGTTGGTGTGTCCCGTGGCCCGAAGCTGCGAGGGCTGAGGGTTTAACGCATGTCCCATCTGGCGTGTGTGACTGTGTGCGCAGCGGCCGAGTGGTTAAGGATTCAGAGAAGAAGCATCAATAGCTGGACTCTTAGCGCGGGAGGGGCATCTCCGGGTCAGGCAGAACTCACAAAAACGTTTTCTCATGAAGCTGAAAGGCAGCAGGGAACAGGCCTGTACACTTGTGACCACAGGAACGACGTTTGGAGAAAATAAAATCACATGCTCGGTGTCCTTTGTCTATTGTAGACGCACACAAGTTAGAATCACTGTTGTTTATGAGTATATCAGTACAAATGTTCCAAGTGGCCAGTATAGTGTAGGCCCCGCCACCACCCCTTCATCCATTCCTCTATCCCCAGCCACCCCATCTATTATTAATTCATACAGGAGGAAAGAACAGTGCTGGGCAATTTCTCAACCCAGACGCTCTCCAAATCCTGATTAAAATTGCAAAACGGCCTCCTGTTCAGCCATAATTCAGCCCCCCTTCCTCACGACGCCCTGACAGAAGCAAGAGGAGACGTGGCAGAGAGCAGTGTGTTCAAAGAGCCAAAGTGACCTACAAATGCTTCCTTTGTGCTCCCCTGCTTAATATCTAGCACTTGACGCTAATGTTGCTACGGTACATAGCCAGCTGCAGACACACATTACGGAGTACTTACGCACACGAGCAACGGCACATCCACGTATAGCTAATGGTGGATATGATTTTTTGTGCATTCACGCCGGGTGCCCACCAAATGCGTCATGTATTTTGCATGCATTACTTTTCTGCAAGGTCAGTCGGGATTTTTCTGCATCCGACGGAAATATACAACGCAAGGCAAACTGAATCTGAATAATAGGCTACTAGTATGCACATCGTGAACTTTACTGTATAACACGGACGTTGCTTGTGTAATTAACAGATTTGATGTTTATATGCCTTTAACATTAACAAGACTACAACCACACTCACTATGAACCAAAACTAGTAAGTAACCATGGTTTTCAGATGGCAAAAATATCAATCTTTTTTAAATACTTTTTTCTATAAATAGACTCTTCCACACGGACAATATGTGTGTTACTAAGAGATTCGCCGAAATAAATACTTTTTTGTATGCTTTTAAAACTTTAGATGGTGAAGATGGATGGAACATATGCTTGGCAATGGCAGGCCACGCTCCCGACAATTCCTCATCCTCGAGACCCGCCGTACCAGATTCCTGCCTGCTAATTGAAAACATGTGGTCTTAGGGGCCGCTATAGCATATAACACTGAGAGCAGAGTTAAATGGCAGACAATAGGACCTAGCATGGTTCAAACAGCTTAGCCACTTTCCATATCCTACTCCCAGAGAGGTCTGCGGGAGGTCCGTTTTGAATAAACAGATGTCGGTGTTAGGTGTTGGAGCATCGGAGCTGCCCGAGTCGCTGCAGGCCATTTTAACATGTGCAAATTTGTTGACGGCAATATACAACCCAGCGTTATACTGTATGTCATTGATATACAGTGGTGAAACACCTAATATACAACATATACATACACACACACACACTATACCATCTATTCTATTTTGCTGATTCTTCCCGGAGGTGCGTCGTAAACATGAACAGGAACAAGCTGTAGTGAGTGGGATATTAATTAAGGTAGCCAACCTGTATATTCCTTTGTGCCCAGCTGTAGGGCATAAATCAGGCTTTTAACGAGGTTAGGAGCCTAGGATCTCAAACCGTGTTGGAATGCTACCTGCACAGTCGTGCCAAAAATCTGTCGGGCCCAGGGCTCCTATAGATCACTACGCTTATAGCAGGGGTGACTATAGAGACCAACCCCTGGGTACGAGTGGAAGGGGAGGAGGGGCCACGAGGAGAGGAGGTGGCCAAAGAGGGGCAAGAGCCATTTCTGTCAGGTCATCGGGTTCAAGTAAACGTGTGGTGTGTGTGATTACCTCTGCCATTTTACGAGGCCTCTAAATAAGTAGCAGGGGCGAGTGCAGGAAAGCGAGAGAGAGAGAGAGAGAGAGAGAGAGAGAGAGAGAGAGAGAGAGAGAGTGAGAGAGAGAGGGGAAAGAATATAAAAAACAACCCTACCAGAGAGACCGATATAGAGACAGAGACCTGAAACAGGAGAGGTGACGCAAACCGCTTCTATGGCCTCTCAGTGGCTCAGCAAACCGCCAAACATACAGGAGAGTGCACAGAAAAACAAGCTGAGAAAAACGAATGCGTTACTTCTGGGAGGATCGCTACCTTGGTCAAAAGGTGGAGAGGACATTTGATGAATAGCGGAGTTCCCCGGGTAACAGCGGGATTTATACACACGCACACACACACGTAGACTGTCTGACTTGATAGCTGAATTTACCTCAAAGTTATTCCTACGAGCACACACACTCGCACTCAATCACACTCTCTCTCTCTCTCTCTCTCTCTCTCTCTCTCACACTCACACACACATGCGCACACGGGATTGCATGGGAACACAGACACAGAACACGGAGATACCTTCACACATCAGCATATCGCCCCGCACAACGGCACAACCCAAGAGAATGCACACCCGTGCCAAATCACCCTTATCTTGTACCATCCCACTCCATCAGGGGAAATTAGGATGTGTGTCCACCCAGGAGATGGAGGAGCTCGTTTTCCCAGGCTGCACCGTGGCAACAAAGCAGATTTATTGGCCAGATGTTTGTGTCGTGGCTTCTCTACCAGACAATAAAAATGTTATTTACACTACGTGCTGTGTTGATACAGAGTCTCTCGGTGACGCTACATCACTTCGCTCAAATCTTGCGTTGTCGACGTACTGTATGTTTAAATACTGAAAGCTGCTCATTAGAATGGGGATGCTAACACAGGGAATATCTATCAAATTTTCTTTCTGTTGATAGTCTAGTAATCCGTCGCCTAACCTCAACACCGCTCAGAAATGCTCTCTCCCTTTATTACTTTTCACTTAAAGTGTAACTGCACCCTAAAATGTGTTTTCTGAGCTGTAAAAGTAATCAAATTGATCTGTGATGAGACACATCAGCGCTGGTGTTATTATTATTGACTAAATTCCCCACAGAATTCCCGTTTTTATAATCATTTGCATTTTAGGGGCTGAAAACAACTACAAAGAACTACAAGTCATTTCCGTTAAAAATGACCCCAGGACATCATGATAATTAAAATGTTAACGTTAATGTCAATGGCGTTTCCCCTCTCAGCCCCTCCCCTCAATCAGCTCCCTGACACATTTTTCAAACTTGTAGTGGGTGGAGTCAGGCTCAGAGCTTGGGCGCAGTTACACTTTAACTATGCGTGTCATTCACAGAATGACCCTCTGTGACAGGCAATGTAACACCACTCCCTAAAGTTAACGCTGCCATTAGGTACAGGGGAGGAGGTACACCCTAGAATGGCCCAGGGTCACCAGGGCATTGACCCCAGCTGACGGCATGGTATGCATGCTGAGCAGTGAACTTTGTGGTCTTGCACAAGGTCAACCTGTAAAAGGACCTATATGCACATTCCACACATGTTCAGCTGACACGCCGTGCAGAGAAATCCCATAGGTCCAGCTCCTGCGCACAGCTTCACGGGAAAACTGGTGGCCATCTTGTACAGCCAACCTTTGACACGGGTTTTAAAGGCGTATATAAAGGCATAAAGACATATATGCTCTTTTAAAACGCGGCGCTTTTTACGGCTGTTGCTTTATTTCATCACCCTCACAAAGCGGAGATGATGAAAGGGTGAAAGAAATGCCATGAAATTAAAAGGATATACTGTGTTAAAAGAATGTTTGCAGTGTGTGTGTGTGTGTGTGTGCACGTCTGTGTGCGTGCAAAGGGTGGCAGAACCAATGTAAAAAGCTGTGGAGAGTTTAAGTGGGGAAAAACAAAAGAGTGGTGGACAGCTTTACGCCACAGCACCCCATCCTAGATTACATTAGCAGCAGCTGCTTCCTTTGTGCGGTTTTATGGCCAGGCCCCAAGAAAAAGATGCTAAAATTTCACTTAATCTGCCGCAGAAACCCAAGTGTCTGACAGCCACTCAAACGGGGGGGGGGGCTTAAAAGCACCATGCTCTCAGATAACGGAGGCAAAATAAGGCTAATAATAGCCCTCTCCCTGGCCATATAGGCAGTCATTTTGTGTAACCAGAGGGTTTGCCTCAGCTACCGGTGCATGGGAAACTGGCCTAGCCTGTCTGTCCAAGGGCAGGGTCTTAATGGTGGGCAATGGAGAGAGATCGTCTCCACCTCCTGCTCATCCTCCAAGTCATTAGTTTATGCTAATCATTAAAACTGCCAGGAGTGACCCTATTTAATGTACACTGCCGCACACAGGACCAGATGTCAGTGGTCCATCTGAAATGGGCCATTTGAGAATTAAAAACTCTTTTTCCTCATATTTCCCTACTTTTTTGATCGATTATTGTTATACACACGCATACATTTTATAATATACTGTATATATCAAAAAAAATTATTAGTTTGATTTCAAAACTCAAATTTGAAAATATATTTGAATAGAAAATGTATTATATTAATTAATCAATTAATTAAAATTAATTAATAATTCTTCCAAACTCAATAAATCCAGGTACGTTTAACTTAGAAAACAGCCTTATACCTTGCCCCAAAACACCCCTGTGAAATAAACGATCACAACCTATCTTAGTGTACATGCTCACTGCTACAGATATTTTTAAAAAGTAAACAAAGAGGCTCCACAGCTACTAGCTGGCCAGCGTTAGCCTCCTACAGAGCTGAAGCTGTGACAGGAGTGCTAACAGACAGAGAGCAGGAGATAGGGGCGGTCTATCCTTCCTCGCCATTGGCCCCCTATAAGCCCGCATGTCCACATAGTACAGTTCAATCAGACAGGAGGAGGTTAGCATAGAAGAAGCTCTCTTAGCTGTGTGGTACCGGCAGATAGAGAGAGGGGGGATTTGCAGGTTCCCTTTTCTACCTCCACTCAGATAACAAGATGACAGGAGCCAGGGGATGAACAGGAGAGATGAAAAGGAGGGATTGGAGGAGAGAAGGTAATATATACACACACACACACCGCACAGAGCGGTGGAAGAGGAAGCGATCTGGACACGATCTATACTCAGTAGCCAGGGTTTGCGGCCCACTGACGGTTGACGCCCTGCAGGGCAGATAAGACCAGGCTACAGGCTTTACGTTTCTCTGGAGCTGGTCTTGTGGGAGCGCTGCTCATATTCTCTCTCATATTCTCATATATCTCATATCATATTCTTGATGCAGAATTATTCCTGCGGAATGGACGTCATGCTTTAGTCGCAGCCACCAACCTGTTGGTGAGCAAGAAAGAAAGAAAGAAAGATAGAAAGAAAGATAGAAAGAAAGAGACAGGCACTGATGATGACACGGCTCGCGGCTGAAGAGGAGGCAGAAGAGGAAAGCGAAGGCAGATTAACCTTTTTAACTGGTGAAGTGCTAGCCCTGTTTGGACCCTGCATTTGGACCCAGAGTGCTGACAGATGACGAGAGGCAAATGGCAGGCCTATTACCAACAGCTTGGCCCCGTGACTTGGCATGCAGAGCCAATACCACAGCCTGGGGAGAGCGGGGCATGTCCAGCATGGAAAAGCATCCAGTGCCATGCCGCTTCACGGCAGCGGAGAGCCAGCCTCAATATAAGGCATACTGGCACTTTGAACCACGGGGCAAAGTGTTGTCATGAGGGAGTTCGGTTTGGTTTCTCGCCTGTTAACAAAATACTGCCAGGTCAAAAAAAAGGGGGATGGTGTTGCAGCACTGAAAGAATGAAAGAGGGAGAAAACCAGTTTGACAGGAATGAGAGAGGAGAGAAAGGCCAGCGTGTGTTCAGGTGAAATAATGCAAAATGGAGAAGAAAAAAAATAAAAATCCCTACGCTATTTGTGTGGATATGACTGTGTGCCCGTAGAGACATGAACACACACAGGCACAATGAAAATACACTATAGCTGTGTGGGTTATCCACCAAGCATGCGCTAGAGGGAACACTAGAGAGAGAGAGAGAGGGGGGGGGAGAGAGAGAGAGAGATATATATTAAAGAAGCTAGCTTCCTGTCTCAAGCCGTGCCTGCCTGTAAGGGCCATGTTTATGTCTGAGACTACAAGGTAAACAAACATCAAGGTCAGAGAAAAGCTGGAGACTGTCCAGGCGAGAGGCAGCACTTTCCTTTACAGCCCCACAGGCCTGTTTGAACATACAGTCCCGCGGGGGACTACAGCGCATACACACAGCCTTTAGGTGTGGGATTGTATCGGGGAGCCGAGCGCTTTCATTTTTCTCCCAACAGATTTCCCTTGGTAAATCGAATGTTTCTGATTGACCGACACAGCAGCATGCCGGTGCCATATTTAGCACTGTGACAACAGGTGCAAACCTTTAGCACGTTTAACGTACAAATCATAGAATGGCCATTATGTATTCATTCATAACAATGATCATCGTGGCCATTGTTGAAATGCGCCGAAAAGACAACCCGCTCATCTCATTGGACAGTCGACATAAACATAACCCTTTAACGACAGTCCTGCAACGTTGACCCCATTAGCCAGACGTCCGTCACTGTCTTGGTCAGCAGGAAAGACAAAGCCCTATCTGAATTATGAATCAAGTAGGCTAGAGCTCTGTACCCCCAGCACACCCCAGACCCTCAACCACGCACTTGAACTCTACAGCAGTCTGTTTCCCATGTATTCCATGCGTTCTGATGGCCCTGCCTGGCTGCTTGCTGGTAGCAGGAACGTCAGGAAAACGCAGTGCATACATGTGTGTGTGTGTGTGTGTGTGTGTGTGTGTCTGACTCTCTCTCACTGTCTCCTATACACACATTTCTGTACTCACTCTCCCTCACTCTCTCTTCTTCATTTCTGTCCACACGCATGCACGTGCACACG
Organism: Typhlichthys subterraneus; assembly: GCA_027564835.1. Lineage (NCBI taxonomy): Eukaryota > Metazoa > Chordata > Actinopteri > Percopsiformes > Amblyopsidae > Typhlichthys > Typhlichthys subterraneus. The sequence goes on along the minus strand of JAODUH010003010.1, from coordinate 81 downwards.
CACACACACACACACACACACACACACACACACACACGTACACACACACAAACCCGCATGACTATATATAAACATATGCTG
>JAODUH010003009.1:0-11642 GCA_027564835.1 Typhlichthys subterraneus | reverse complement strand
GAGGAAAGAATGTGAGTTTTCATAGAAAACATGAAATTGTCTGGGTGACCCCAAACTTTTGAACGGTAGTGTATATTATAGGTCTAGTCTGTTTTCTGCTATGCAGGCAGGGCGGGGCCCTTGGGGCGTGGCGCCCCCGCCTCGTGGTGGCTGTGGGGGTCTCCCAGCCACCACTGGATATGGACCAATTTGGACAATGATGGAGGCTGAGGGATGTCACTGGTCAGCACATGTAGTTTAATGACTTAAAACCAGCACAAAGACATTTTTTGTTTTTTTGATGGCATGGGGGTCAACCGTCATTGGTTGCTTTCTCCCATACAGTATAAACACACGACTTGACTGCAGTATGAGATATGCACCCACACACACACACCTTGATCACGACAGCATATACTTGCTTTTATGCCTTTCTAGCCTAGAAGTACACACAGCGCACATGGAGAGAGCTCTAGAGAACCTTCAGTGTTTCCTGCCTGACGGAGAGAAACAGGAAGGCTTGCATAATGAGAGAGTTTTGGATGGGCCACTAAGGGGCTTATTTGTGTGTAGATGCTTCCCCCTTCGTCCCCTCCCACCTTCCCATAGAACACATGTCCACGTGCACCTCACTACCCCCCCCCCGTCTCCACGACGACATGCTGTTATGATGCAACAGATGATTTATGCCTCGTCGTTAGTTTCCTTTAATGAGATCTGAGCACACGTTGCTCATCCCCGTGTCTCCGGGCAACAGCGCAGCACGGCCTATACTGTACTGCAGCCCCGGCCCTGCAGTGCAGGAGGACAGTGTTATTGCACTGCTAAATGGCTCCAATAAAAGTGTCCGTCCCATAAATCCTGGCTCTGTTCATTAGAAAGCATGCAGGCCATTTCATTGCCCTCCCGGGGTAGTTTCAGCGGCCAAATGGCCGTCTCTCTCTCTCTCTCTCTCTCTCTCTCTCTCTCTCTCTCTCTCTCTCTCTCCCCCACACACATATTTGGAAGTGGGTCAGAGTAGCTGTCTCTATGACTAGGCGGACTATAGATACCTGTCTTTCTATATTCCCCCCTCTCACTCACTCTATCTCTCTCTCTCTACCTTTGTTGGTCTGTCGCTCACCATTTTCTTTGGCTTGTTAACCTTTGTCGCGGCCCCTGCCTGAATTGCGTTCATGTCAGTTTGTCTTTGCTCCTTGAGGATTCCTTGTGTTACCACCACTTTGCTTTTCTTTGTTAGTGTTTCTCCTCTTTCTATCTTTTCCTGTCTCATAACTGTGCGACCCTCTCAAGACGGCCACTTTCCTCTCAACGGCTCTTTCAATTAGTTTAAGTTGAATTGGAAAGCTCTCCGACCCCTCTCATTCACCAAACGCACCATACAGTAGCTGCTAACATTTCAAGACTGTCTTACGGCAGTCATTCTGCATCCATTCAATCTTTTAGTCTCTCTCTTTGTCTCTCTCTCTCACATTAGGGTGGACTGTTCAATTTTTAATATTTCAATATTTAAGTGAAGCCTGGTTAGTTTTTCTATTTAATATAACTTTACAGGCCTATTCATTTAGGCCTCATATGTGTGTTAGCACATTTTCACTATTATTATTCACTATTATTAATACTGTTATCAATTTCATACATGACTACGCCAGATTGGAGAAGGGGCCTGATAAGGGCCTGTGTCCACCAAATGTGTTTTCAGCATTGAGAGCACCTAGCCTATTTACAATACAAAACTTATGGAGGTCAGAGTTCACAGCGCTGAGCTCTCTCGGCGCAAATACTGTACCACGCGAACATTCACTGATTTTTGGCACTGTGCACCTAGCTCTTTCAGTTGAAAACAGTCCAAATTTTAGAACAGCGATGGACTCGTCAATGTCACATCGCTCTGGTCGATCAATTAAAATAAAAGAGATATACGATATCAACACTGTCAACAAGCTGATCCTGTCAATGACAGGATAACATTTATTTCCATAATTTTAACTAAAGTTATAATCACACACCATTAGCCATAAACTACTGACTCAAAGGTGGCTATAATTAATATTATAGTGTATCGATATATAATTTTCTGCTCTAGCTTACATTTGAGCACAACATTTGATGTTCACAACGAAGTAATGCGGAAACTCTAGAATACATTTTTGTAACCTAGCAACAAAGAGTGCTTGAGAGAAGCGCTCTGGAAGCGCTCTAAAAATTAGTTTGTGGGTAGGCATGGGAAGATATGAAAAATGTATGTCATGATTATCCTAATAATTGCAATAGATGATTTTATCACAATTATTTATTATATTATTATTAAACTCTTAAAATGGCACTAAAACATACTTGAATCACTTTATCTTAAATGTTGTTAAGAAACAATATTTTTTATTATCATGACACATATGTACTATGTGAATCGTTTTTAAAATGTAATTTAAACGTTTTGCTTGGTTTTTGCACACTGCTCTAGCGCTACATGTGCCATGAGTAGAACTGTTCTGCACCTCCAGTGCACAGAACGATTTGGAGAAGAAATGCTAGTGGGAAGTGAAGCCAAATAAGTTCAGAGTTCATGTGGTTGCCACTGCAACAAAAAACAATGTGTAGGTTCTTATGGATTACGCACAAATAAATTGCAGGATTGAGTTGATTCAACAATAAAAATAAGAGTTTTGGACATTTTAAGGATCAGTGGGGAAATATGGCAGTATGTGGGATCCCGGGACCCGTAGTTTTTCACCACCCACTCCCGCTCGCAGCAAAGTTAAAACCACCCATGCCTGCTTGATTTGTTTTGGCTCCCCAATCCCAATGCAGTCCTCTAGTTGTGGGCACTTTTAGCACTAAAAACACGTTTGGTGGACACAGGGCCAGCTTTAGATGCGGAAAGTTTAATTATTTAGATCTGAATAGCCACAGTTTAGCCAACCTTTTAAGAGATAATTCAATAAGAAACAGCACATTAAGTATATATCTTAAGGATCAAAAGCTCCCATTTCATCATCCTTTGCTCTGAAAAGGTTGGTACATTATCACTACCGTTGTGACCTTTAATGTGACTCAGAACAGGGATATCCAACAAGTTAGTTTCTGGGGCTGAACTCATTGGTGCCTTGTAATTGTGCTGAAATGTTAGCTAGAGCAGAATATTCAATATATTTACACTGTAATCTTACATTTTGTCACCTTTGAGTCAACATTTAACTGTGTAAATGTTATGCTTGCCAAGTAGGCTACCTCTGACTGTATTTGCTATTGCATGTGTGTGTTTATATGTGATGTTGTAAAATGAGTAATAATCTATGAGACATGCGAGTTTGCTGGAAAAATATTGAAATACAAATGTAGGCTATTAATCTACAGTATGCACATCCAACAACCTCCACAAAATGTTTCTGATTTGTTCATTTAAAGTTATTAAAACCATACAACATTTACATCAATTTACAACACTACTCCAGAGTTGTCGAGCACCTAAAATGGAAATGCTGTTTGCACAGTTCTAGTTATAATCAGTGTTGCGTTTTTGTCTGGACGGGCATGCATGGATCAGTTTGGAAACGATGACGAAGACACCCATGTTTGCTTCCTGTATGTCACCGTATTTACTTTGTGATGAGGCCCTATCAATGTTTTCTGTCGCCATGATGATCTATAATCAAAAGTTAGGCCTTTAAAGCTGTTAGTTTTGTACAGGTGAGACAACAATCAAGACGAATCAGGAGGAGACTATGAAGAAAACCATGGATAATAATTAAGAAAAAAACAAAGGCCATATCTAATTTACATAGAGAGCTAAACTTTGAAGACACCCCAGTGCCTGGTTATGAAAATGCATTAGTCTCCAGTTTACATGAAGATCATGTTCTTTTAACATCGTTTTGTAGCCTAAACACATTAAATAACAATAATGGCCATCTAAGGATATGAAAGATAACGGTAAGGTAAATTGAATTTAATAATGTCATCTCATTAAAGTGACCAACCCTCCCCTCAATTCCTACTGATGTTACTACTGCCTGTAGCCTTGCAAGACCATCCTGATCTCGCAAGCTTAAGTTTCACTCCGCTGCTAGAATCAGCCTAGAAAGATTGGAAATCATTGTGTTTCAGGCCAGTTAACCTAGTGTGTTGTCTATCAGCGTCATACTGTTAGCTACGGGCGTGGTTTAGGTGTGATGTAGGTGACTTGAAAACAACTCCAGTCTAAGATATAGCATCATTTTTATAAGAATTTATTAGAATAGCAAAGGCTTTTCTCAATGGAAAATATGTATTCACTCTTCTCCCAAATTTCTACTGCAAGAGTGGATAACAACAGACTGCTGGTTCAAAGGTTTGTCCAATCACATGCAAAGTATTCTATAAGCGCTTGCCCTTTTGAAACAGTTTCAATGAAAGGCTCCCCAGATGGTCTTAACATACACAGATATCTGGTGTGTCAGGTTATTCTGCCAGTGCTTCATAACATTAATCTGAGACATCCAAAACATACAGTGATGTGAGTAATGGACAGATATTACCTTCACTGAAAATTTTGCGCTCTAACATTTTTCGTAAATAGTTGTCAAGGGAACACAATCATAATGTTGCTGTTTCCAGATAATGGAAAAATTAAGATTGTTTCTGGGACTTTGCCTGACCTGACTGGACATGTCAAACTCCATCGGACCATCACTGACAAAGACTCATTCAACAGTTAGTGTTAGAGTTGGTCAGCGTTTGTCTGGGCAGTGTGCAAGCACCTTAAGAAACAAACCATTGCCTTCAATATAATATTCACTCAATCAATCACTTTAATCAGAAGCTGTACATACTGTATTGTTAAGACTTCCAACAATGCAGTACCATCATATTTAGTGTGTGTGCGGGGAAGCTGACAGTTGACAGTTTGTATTTATATTATTAAAGGTCTGACTGTGGTATGCCCTGCAGTTCACTTAGGAGCTTTACCCTGAGATGATACGGACGACAAAACTCATGTCTCTTTTATTATGGGCTTTCTTGGCTTGTGGTTAATTATTGGCGCAATTGTTTATTTCAGTTACGTGTGTCACACTGCCTTCACTCTCATTTGTAGTTGTCATGTCAAATCCTTCAGTATTGTCGTAAAAAATAGTCTAGTCAAGTCTATTTTCACCTCACTTAGTTGACTTCCAATGGCCACTTGTCTCTTGTCGCTGTGAATCGCTAACTCACTGAAAATGAATGGCAGCCCGTTGCTATGGCTCCCTCATTTGTCATTCGTGTGAACGCAGGGTGAAGGCCAACGTCTACTGCTGACAATCAGTGCGTCAATAAATGCACTTTTAATAACTTTATAAATCTAAAGACAAATTGACAAATTTGAAAAATGTATAGCTGTGATGCTCAAGAAATGGCATTGCATTTTAAACCTTGGCGTCAACGTGTGTCAGATGCTCTCAGACCACAGGTATTTGTCTGGTGTCTGTAGCTGTGGTGTTCATGAGCTCAGTGGTGGGGATGGTTAAATATGTATACACGTACTGTATATCACAGGTTGTTCAGGTTAGGTCTTCTCACAAACAAAGCAACAACCCCTATCTTAGCATTCCTGTAAAACAAGTGACAGCCAACTCATTTAAGAACGTTGCCTTGCAACACATTGCACGGCTCTCAATACGAAATCCAAGATGAAGAGAAACAAAAGAATGAGGGATGGTTTAATCAATTATGATTCAGATGCTTGGAATCGCGAGTGCTCCCCTATGCAGCCAATCGTTAGCCGGGAACAGTTGGCAAGGCCACATGGCCTTGATGAAGCGGGCATTTGCCCACAACCTTGGCATCCCTTCCCAGTGGTTGGTTGACCCACTGCCCTGCATGTTTTAGATGTCTCTACTCCAACAAGTCATGTCACGTCACCTTTATTTATGTACGACCCTAAACCTAACCTGACTTTAACCATTGAGTAAACTAGCCCATAAACATAACCTTAACCTCACCTTAACCAGAGGGTAAACATACCCCTAAACATAACTACTAATCTTAACCCCTCATCCATGTGACCTGACCCATCTCCTGCTAGCTCTTTCCCCGAATCCTAGGGGAACTGTCTGGTTCTAGATACTCCTGTGGTATTTTATGGCACCACAGACTTCATTGTTGTCAACAATTCCTTTTTTATATAATTATTCTTCCCCCACATTTTTTATTGTACCCAAGTTTCTAGATAGTTCAGAAAATGTAATCCTACACAAGTTGACCCAATTGTAATATAAAAATGTTTGCATTCGCCTGTGCACACCGGATTTATCTGTTGTCCCTTTAACTTTAACCAAAGGGTAAACCAACCCCTAAACATAACCACTAACCTTAACCAGAGGGTAAACTAACCCCTAAGCATAACCACTTACCCTAACCAGAGGTTAAACAAACCCCTAAACATAATCACTAACCCTAACCAGACAGTAAATAAACCCCTAAATGTAACAACTAATCTTAACCAGAGGGTAAAATAACCCATAAATGCAATCACTAACGTCAATCAGAGGGTAAATAAACCCCTAAATGTAACCACTAACTTTAACCAGAGGTAAACTAACCCCTAAATGTAACCACTAACCTTAACCAGAGAGTAAATTAACCCCTAAACATAACAACTAACTTTAACCAGAGGGTAAACTAACCCCTAAACGTAACGACTAACACAAACCAGAGGGCAAGCTAACCACTGAAATTAACTACTAACACAAAACAGAGGGAAATCGGACCCTTAAAAGTAACTAATAACCTTAACTAGAGGGTAAACTGACCCCTAAAAGTAACCACTAACCTTAACCAGGTGGTAAACTACCCCTTAAAAGTAATCAATAACCTTAACCCATTAATGTCATTTTCCAGCTATTCAGAGTAGGGTAGGTAATTGCGTTACGATGGCATTGCCATGGGGCCAATGCTGCGTGACACCATGGCAAAGTGACTAGAGCATAGTCAGTGCCAGCTTCCCCCCCCCTGACGTCTCAACCATGTCTGCTCAGGTGTGTACACATGCAGATGGGTTTCACATGCGTGTGCTGAGGCGAGACAGGATGATAGTGGGGTTTAAACAGAGACCCCACTCCCCCTCCCCATATCATTTGTTTTTCTGTCTCCCTTTTTGACTCTACTTACATCTCTCTCTCTCTCCCCGTCCCCCCTCTCTATCTCTCATCCACCCTCTCTCGGGTGAGAATACTGTTCCCATGGCAACGCAGCAGCAGATTGCACATGAAATATGCTGTTGTGTTACAGAAAACCATGGCAACGCTTTACATTACATATGGTGTTAAGTGCCGCAGAGACAACCCCCCCACCCCCGCCCCCATCCCTCCCAATGAAAATACCACCCTAGGTTATTGATGCACTGCACAGCTGATGGAGTGCCCAGGGGGTCTTCTGCTCTGGCAGAAGGCAGCAACAGGTTGCAAAAGAACAGCCCATAGCTTTCCCATTCGGGAGGAGATTATGCCCCCGGCGGAGCTAATCCCATGTTCCTCGTGCATTACACCACTCGAACGTGCCAATGCTAGAGCCCGTGTGGGGACGCGGGGGGTTGGGGGGGGGGGTGTGAAGCATTGTAGCACTGTAACCAGGCGACTACAGCCTAGATCCGCTACGCTACTCTGTCTGCTGTGGTATTGGGTGTTACAGCATACTAATATAAGCAGTACTGTACTGTACTGTACTGTGTGTGGTTCTTCTTCTGGGAAATATATCTTTTATTTTATTACAGGTTGAGCTGAAGAGCCGCTGTTGTCACTATTCCACCTCCGTTGGAGGTGGTTGACGTTCGCGTACGAAGTGGCTGCTTAAAATAAGACGAGGGCACGCGTGCACGAACGCATGCGTGCCCTCGCATCACGGCGAGAGAGTTTATTTATTTCTCCAGCGGATTGTTTCAGAGGCCGAGCGTCTCCATGGCGACGGCAGCCCACAGAGAGAGCACGAGAAGGCGGCGAGGTGGCGAGAACAGAGATGAATGCAGCTTCTTCTCTTCCCCGTGTGCACGCATGCTCACACACACTCTCAAACGCTCAAACATGCACATACGAACGCACACACGCACTCGACACACACATGAATACACACACACACACACACACACACACACACACACACACACACACACACACAAGCACACACAGGCTCACACATGCGTACACTCAGACTCACACACGCATGCAGTACACACTATCGATATGCATTCAGGCACTTAAAGGTACATGCCCCCCCCCCCCAGACCTGTGACTGTGCATGGCTCTCATGTGCTTCTTCACCTCTGCTCCCCTATCACTCTCTTCTCCCCTCCCCCCATTATTTATCCCCTCTCACGTACCTTTTTACCCAGCTGCAAAGCTGTGCCACAGTAGTTTGTTGTTGGAGACCAGCCAGGCCGTCACAGTGTGAGAGCTGTCAGGGTTCAACCGGGGACGCCTGTGTTTTCCTGTCTTTCTGTTTAACTGTACTTTGCTGCTTTAACCCGCCCACAACTCTTCTTAGTGATGCTGTTGAGTAGGGCAACGTACGCTGGTTAAATGAAAAAGAGATAGAAAACAACCACTGTCAGGTTAACAATACGGACAGACAACACAGAAACCTGCCATGTGTGATGATGCGTGTAATGATGCAAATGCGTTGTGTGCTAGTATTTCAATGTTCCAGATATACTGTATGAAGATAGATACTACACTTTATTGCCCATAAGGGGACATTTGTCTTGGACGCCAACTAATAAACCAAATAAAACAAACAAAACTTAACTGGCAGCACGAGAGTATGTGTGACTAGCAGTCAGCGCCACCATACAGTATATAAGATAAAGATACATTCATTTAAGGCAACATAAACATTACATATTCAATGATACGTAATATACACACGTCACAACTTTTAAATATACACTGGTATTTTATATGTATTTTATGTACATATATGTATGTAATGTATATATTTTTTGGGCTTTTTCTGTCTACTTTAGCCTGAAAGATGCATAGAACAATGCATCATATCAGAGTAATCACAGCTTGTACTATATTGAGTGTAATTGATTATGTAATGTTTTTTTTGCTTTAAACGTAATGTTCATAGCTATAGCAACGATGGACTTGAATGAATATTGTTCCCACTGCAGTTAAAATCCATTGTGTGTGTTTTTACTATGTTTTTTTCCCCGTCATCGTAGTCAAATGTTGTCATGTTTCAGAAAGTTGCTGTCTCCCTTCATTGCTTTTCTTCCCAAAGGCATCGAACACTGGATTGCATCATAAACTCCGCCATACTGTGCGCGCATCAGCATATTAATTCTAACCTCTATATCTCTATTCTTGAATTCATAGGTATCTAACGAATGTGACCTTTGAAGGGCGCAACCTGTCGTTCAGTGGGGATGGATACCAAATGCACCCCAAACTAGTTATCATTCTGCTGGACAAGGAACGGCGATGGGACAGGGTGAATATCCTCTATTCCTCTGTATCTCTGTTCTGCTCTTCTATTGTCATATTGTGATCTGTTATATGGTGTCTTCTCTTGTCCTGTCCTGTGTTGTCGTGTCCTGTGCTGTGTCTTGCTCTTGTTCTGTGGCATTCTTGTGTTCTATGTTAGTGTGTCCTTTCACGTCTTAGGTTGTGTTGTACTGTCAATGTTGTGAATTGTTTGCTGTTATTAATGTTGTGTCTTGTCCTTTTGTGTGGTGTGCTCTCTTGTTGTGTTGTGAATTTTGTGTACTGTTATGTTGTGACTTATATGCTGTGCATGTTTAAGTTGTGTGGTGTCCTTGTATGTTGTGTCCTGTTGTATTGAGTTCTGTGTTGTGTCCTGTCCTGCTATGCATCCTTGTGTCGTTCTCTCCTCACCTGCGCTGCCCCTTCTGTCTTTTTTGTCCGTCCTCCTCCATCGCTGTGATCCACCTGTCCACATTTCTTCTTCGTCTCCCTGTCTCCCCGAGTACCTGTTAGCATGTGTCGCACGGCCCACCTGTCACTCACACAGCGCCCGCCCACCCACACGCACGCACGCCTCTCTGCTGCAGGTGGGCAAGTGGGAGAGGGGCGCCCTGACGATGAGGTACCACGTGTGGCCCCGCTTCGAGCTGTACTCGGGTGCGGAGGAGCGCGAGGACGACCACTTGTCCATCGTGACGCTGGAGGAGGCGCCATTCGTCATCGTGGAGGACGTGGACCCCCTCAGTGGCACCTGCATGAGGAACACCGTGCCATGCCGCAAGCAGCTGAAGCTCATGTGAGGATTGAGGGATGGGGCTTTGGTGCAGGGGATCATTTGATTAGCTTAGGTTTAGTTTAGTACAGGGGTGTCCAACCCTGGTCCTGGGGACCCACTGCCCTGCATGTTGTAGATGTCTCCCTGCTCTAACACACCTGATTCTAATGAATGGGTTGTTATCAGTAGCCTGACTATTGCTCTCAGCTACGTGTTTTTCCTGTCCTGCCCTACAATATCACTGCATTTGTTGTGAAAATAGGATAATAGAAATAATTGTTGCTGTAGTATAACAATAATATGGTGTATCCTACATAAACAGTTAGAGTACATTTAAATAAACATAGACATGTATCTCTAAAATCACATAAAAGCTCTATATAAAACATTATGTCAAAAAGTAATTTGTAAGGTCTTTCCACACAATAATTTCACACAATAATTCCATGTAATAATTTCCTCACAAATAATTCTGGGTCACAGCAAACAGAAATAGATGAGCACTTCGATATAGTCACAGTTTCATGGGTTATTTTGCAACGTATCGTCTAGTAACCTTTGTCATCTTGCTGTGGATAGATAATGGTTGTGCATTGCAACTCACATAGAATGTCAGGCATACAGATTAGGGTTTGAGGGGATCAGCTCAATAATGGAATATGCTCTTAGACACAGCCAATAATTATTTTACACTGCTCTTTATTTAGTTCTGTATTTCCTTTGCTTTTTTTGATTCATTTTTTTCGTGGCTGTTCTTCGCTGTACTTCAAAATATAATTTGTTTCCCTGCATCTAAAAGCCTTCTGAGATCTGAGAGCTTTCTTCATTTGAATCCCTTTTCAGTATTGTATGATTAGCCCCCCTCCCCCCTCCTCCTCCACCCCCACCCCCCCCCCACCCCCCCCACACACACACACACACCATTTTTCCAGATGGTTAATTCTTCCATTATCTCTCCCCATTTGTCTCCCCTGTGCCGTGACCCTCTGCCTCTGCTTCACCTTGCTCTGTGATAACCATTTTTCCTCATTGGCCTCGCTTTATTGTGCTGTTCCCCCACCTGCCGTTTGACCCTGTTGTTTTACCATTACTCTCTCTCTCTCTCTCTCTCTCTCTCTCTCTCTCTCTCTGTCTCGCTATTTATATTGCTCTTTCTAATGTAATTTTTTCTTTTTCTTCATTAAGTCTCATTCTGGTTTTTCTAATTTCTTTAATTTCATTCCGTTATTTTTGAAAGTTACAGGGTTAAATGTTTGCATGTAGGGTTAAAGAAGAGAGTTGTAGTTTTTACTGCCACTTCCGGTCGGCCGATCTGTGGTTACATTTTAAACACATTAAACTGCTTGTCTGTGTATTTTAACTTTTAACTCTGATTCTGTAGCTTTCATAACTCTTGCTGATGTTTTCGTACCGCAATGGAATATATTTATTATTATTTATTTATATAT
>JAODUH010003008.1:0-11642 GCA_027564835.1 Typhlichthys subterraneus | reverse complement strand
TATATTGAACAGAAAAACAGGCCACCTGAACAATGTCTGTGTAAAATGGACAGACAACATGAGAACAACATTGAAGATAAATGTGATTTTTCGCAAAGGTACACATAAACTTTCTTACTAGTAGTGGTTAAACTAGGTTTGTAAGAGGTTTGTTTGTTTGTTTTACAATGAGTTTGCCTTGTTTGTGGTGCTAGGATGGCCGTAATTAAAGAATATAGCTATGCGTAGCACTATGAGACGGTTTGGCCTTCGACATAGTCACAGTTTTTAGTTTTCGCCCTCTCTCTGTTGGAGTTTGACAACCCTGCTGGGACACCTTGGCTTCCGCTCGGTTCTCTTCCCTCTCTTTATAGGTTATTTGTTCCTAATAGTATAATTTTTTTCCTTCATGTATTTATTTATTTTCCAATTGCTTAACTTTACTACTCTTCAAATGTTTCTCTATTTTTTCCTGCTCATCACGTATCTTGTGTCTTGTTGATCCTATTGGCTTATCAAACGTCGTTTCACCCCCCCCCCCCCCTTCTCTACACCTCCATCTCTGCTTATCCAAGATCTATCTCCCTGGAGACTAAAAGGGATTATTGTATTAGAGCAGGCCTATTCTTCCAGGAGCGCTCTGTAGCTCCGTCAGACAAATGACTGCTTGAGTGAGAGCAGAATTTGTGGGATTCTCTATTTATCAGACGGCCGGAACCAGAGGATTGGTATTGTGAGGGACCTTTGGCTTGGTTAAATAGAGAGAGGTTGGTCCAAACCCAGCCATCCCATCTGGCTGTACGTTCCTGTAGAGTATGACATGGAGTATGAGTGGAGGGGGGATGTATGGGATTTTGATGTGAGTTGACTGACATGCTATGTAAAAAAAAAAAAAAACGTCTAGTATGTTTTAGCTATGTCAGCATTACTTCTGGGGTTCTGAAAAGGTGCTCCACCTATTGGCTTAGTTGTGAGAGAGCTTAGAGAAAAGACTTGACTGGTTACTTTCCTTTACTTTGGAGTTAGAACGATAACCAGGTAAAACCATTTGACTATAAACCAGATGGTGAAAGTAAATGGTTGGTCGATGGCCTTTAATGCGTTATGGATGCAAGAGTAAACTAAGCTTGACATTTAAAGTGCTTGTATCCTAATCACCTGACCGTATATTGGGACATTTGCATTAACAAACTTCTGCTGATCCTGCATTTAATTTACATTTTTAGGAGTACTATATATTATCTGCCCTAAATTAAATATAGTTTCCGATATGCTGCGTAAGAAGGATATAAAACATTTTATGGGAAAGGCAATTGCAGGTTACTTATTCAGTCATTTCATCTTTTGAGCTCCTCCTTCAGAGAATCACTGATGCTGTGAAGACCTCTATGGCAGCTAGGTTTACTGAAGATGCGTCCAGTCCATGGGGATTATATTTTCTTCATGGCAGATCAATGTCACTATCGCTGGGAACATACTCCATTTTAAATGTTTTTTTTTCTGAATTGATTTAGCTTTAGCCAGATTCTAGTTGAGCATACTGTCTGTGGGTCATGTTGGAGTCCACAGTTATTGTCACGGACAACGAGATCCTGTAGAGTCTGCATCCAACAAAAAGTTTTTGTTAACCTGACATGCCAGATTAATTATTAGTCACAACTCCATCTGGGAAGCCGTCCATTGAAACGGTTTGTAAAGGACAGACTTTCTAATCAAATACTTGGCAGTTGATTGGATGAACCAACTTGTTGTTTTTGCTGTCGGCACACCTTAACCACGCCCGTATAGTTATCAACATGGTGCTGATTGGAAAGTTCAGTTGCTACTCGGACACATTAAAAATTATTTCTAGGCTTTCCAGACTGACTCTCAAGGCGAAATTAAACTGAAGCCCTCGAGATCAAGATGGTATCACGAGGCAAGGGTTTGGTGCTTTCAACCATTTGGACACAGTAACTTTATTTCATGTGTGTTTCCTCAATCCTCTGCTATACTTCTAAGACATCCATTTGATATCTCTACTCATTAGCCAGCTGTTGTTGACCCGACCGCACAATTCTTTATCCTGGGTTGTGCAGACAGACAGACAGACAGACAGCGTTGTCCTTCTGTAGCTGTTGTAAAGAAGACCACAATAACAAGAAACTGAAACAATCCCCTCTTTGAGAAGAGCAACAGTTGGTGAGGGATTCAGTGAAACTAATTAGAAGAGGGGTTAACGAGACAGGATAGAAAGAAAAATAGATTGGAGGAAACGCTGTAGGGTCCAGCAAAGAGACAGAAAGACGCTCTTTAAGTGAGTCCATTCTGCCCCCGGTGAGCTTCCGTGGTCCGCTGCTAATACTGAAGAATGTTCTTAATTAAAACTCTGACAGCAACAAACTGACCAGCCGCAGTAACCCCTCCCCTCTGCAGTCACAGCCAATGGAGCGGCTCAGATTAATGACTAGCCAGAGCCTCGGCCAATAACAAAACTTGCGTCTCATCTTTGCCGAAGGGATGCCCTTGAGCGAACCCACTTACTCATTTCTCGCACACACACGCACTTGCCACTTAATTTACCCTCCTGTGAGGGCCGTGGCACACTCAGTTGCCATGTTTATGGTTTCTCCGAACCTGCAAATCACCGCTGTTTCGACGGGGCAGATTTATGACCGCAGCCCAGTCTAGCAGCTTTAGACAAACCATGGATCACGTGCACACGCGTGTGAACAAGTGATACAGCACACCGAGTTTATATATTACGCATGATTAACATGCAATACATTTGTTTGGCATATATTGTATTAAGACAATATGTCAATAAAGTAAACCATGTGAATGTAACTGTGTATGTATGTACTGTATTACTGTATCCTGTACATCTATTTCTGGAGTGAACAGTAGGTGATTTGCACTCTCAACTTTAAGGGGGTGATAAGCATGCAGTTACAGAAATATGCCTGGTCATGCGGCCGTACCTAACGGTTGAATTTACTGTAGTTTAAGCACTGGTTAAAGGTAGTAAAAGTAGTAATACATTGTGGAAAATGTATTTATACATTAAAGTATTTGAATAAGATGTATTGTTTAACAGATTTTAGGCCGATGATCAAACGGGTTATTTCACATCCACCTTTCTTGAAGAAGTTTCAGAGGCCTCTGCAATGCAGCCCATCCTCTGTGAACTCATTTCATGTGCGCTTGTTTGTTTACCCGTAAGGTTTCTAGCAGTTTTCATCAGCGTGACCCGTCTGAGCTGCTGTGCCCTCCCCCCATGTGTACGCTCCTGTGTGTGTGTGTGGGGACCTCATCATGTGCATATGAGCCCCAGACATGTTTGTGAGTGAGAGTGATTGTTTTCCCGGGCCTCTGCCAACAGGATGTTATCATCGTGTTAGCATCAGCGAAGCAAAGGGGCACCGAAGGGGGCTGACCAGTGGTCCCTAGCAACTGTCTCTGACCTCAAAAAGCCAGCACACACACACCCCCCCCCCCCCCCCCCCCCCTTCCCCACACACAGGCCAAAGGACCCTTGGGAGTCTGCTCAGCACAGTGCATGAGACGTAAGCAGGGCCTTTGAACTTCACTTTGAAAAGGAAGTCTTGATGGAATGCCTCCGAGGCAACTTATTAGTTGTTGATTTAAAAAAATGCATTTTGGCACAAGCTGCAGGCAGTGTGCATTAAACATTTGCTGTCAGCCGACGAGCAGCATTCCAACATTTCTATCAACAATTTATTAGCAGACTGTTAATTTTTTATTATTAATAAGATGAGTGATGCCAAGCACTTACAGTTAAAATTTAGTAATTTAGAAGGTGCAATTATCCAAAGAGACATGCAGTACTTGGAGGCACAACAAGCCAAATCTAATGCAAACAAACAGCCACCAGTTACAGTATAGTGTGTAATACTATTTACTGTAGAAGGTAGGGGCTATATTTGTACAATCAGTTTTGCCCCCATGTGTGGTATCATCTTCAGCCTGACAAGACCAGGTGTCTGTGTCTGTAAGACACATCCATCTGGGGAGCCGTCCATTGAAACTCTTTCAAGAGGGGGCAGACGCTTTAAAAAAAAACCTCTTGCGAGTCTAGCATCATCTATGGATTGTAACCAGTCATCTCTGACCAATCCTCCCTGTCAGATAGCCCAGTAGGGCATGGCACTGTAAATTCATATCAACTAGAATGTTTGAAGTGAGAGTTGGACAATGGAGTGATATGTGCCTTTAAGTAGATCCACAGATGTCCAATACATTTGTAGTGATATTTGTAGTGGTTTATCAAGATATAATATAGCAAGCATTCTGTTTATACTCATCAGTGTGTTCCTGATGACTTACAAAGTAGACATACTGTAACTATTGATGAGATTGTGTACATGCATGTGTGGTGTTCGATCTCTTTCTACTAAAATTGTGAAACTTCACTGTTAACACTAGATTACTTAACAGCAACACTGAGGATAAGATGATGTCAGTGAAAACCGAAGTGAGAAAATGAAAGCTCGGTGTTTGTGCGAGAGAACGTTCTGTGGTGAAAATGGAGTGTGTGTGAAGAATGACAGAATGGATAGAAACGGCGACTAATAAAAGCTATGAAAGCCAGGCGAGGTGTCCACATCTGGTGACTCAGAGGAACAAGTTGATCAGGGGGTGGTGGAATAACTGCAGAGACAGTGAGAGAGAGGGTAGTGAGAATGATCGCATCTTTTAAATGGAGGAGGTTAGAGATGACTCATATTCCTCAAACACGATTTCACTTTAGAGACACACACACACACACACACATACAGTCAAAGCAGCATGGCTTGGTGAAGTAGAGAGGGTGACAGACTATTATTTCACAACAGAGAGAGAGAGAGAAACAAAAATGCTGGTAATGGCTGCAAGAAGTGCTTTTAACACACACGCACACATGCAGTCACAAGTCACCTGCAAGAGACCATAATTATGCATAAATTTAGGAAAGGAATGTTTCTTTTAGTGTTTACAGTGCTAGTTTTGCTCAAATTGTATATATGTTTTTTTGGTAACGGGAAAAAACAAGGTTTAGCAGTTACCATGGTAATGTCTGAAGAATGACATTTGCAAACAAACAAGTAGGAGCCAACAGAAGAAGCAGGCTGTGCAAACAGCAGAAATGTTTTGCTGTTGATGTCTGTGTTGACTATATTGGCCTGGGAAGCACTGTATTACTGTAGGTGTGATGATGTGACATCATGTATTATCTAATGCAGCCGGGACTCATTCTAGATGCAACCTATCTGGCCCAATTAAGACACATCCCCGGGAAACTTCACCCAATTGTATTGGTAAGGACCCAATTTGTGTTTTGCACTCAGGCAGGTATAACTACACTTTCCTGCTTAGACAATTGCTTAGAAAATAAATATCAAGTTCAGTATAAAACAATTAGACATTTAGAAATAGGTACTTTCGGGCAGGCATGGCAGGTGAATGTGAGACGTGAGCTTTGGAAATACTGAGCGCTGTTACTTTCAGAGGAGTGATTGTCTTATGTGCAAAGCATCTTCCACACAAGTGAGTTAAACCATGCTTTGGGAGATTAGCATCCAGATTACATTATTAACGTTCTAATATGTTAGTGTGCATGCATTTTATCTTAGTGATTAAAGTTTTAGCACCTAATGTTGTCATTTGATAAAGTGATTGGTCGTGTATAGTTAAAGTTTTTACTGGGGTCATAAACATAGCACATTAGTTCTAATAGAAATACAACGAGTGCTGCTTCTGTTTCATATACAATATATGTTTGGCCACTGCACAGTAGCCTGCCCTATACTGTAAGGAAGGGGAAGGCCTAATATCAAAATACACATTCCTGAGTCAGACATAAATAATGACCTCACACTAACACAGTACATTCTCAGAGTGAATTAGTTAGCTGTGGAGCGAAGGTCAGCCAGTCGAAAATGAAATGATTAAAATGGTTAGATCATTTAATAATGTGTCTGCGTGAGAGAGAGTGTAGATGTAGTGATCAGCAGAACAGAGGTTTAAGAGTGCCCTGGCTCCGACCGACTGTTGCTTTCAGCTCAATTTCTTTTCACTGAGATTACAGTCTGTAAACCCTGTTAGCATTAGCGTTTGCACAGCCACCCTGCTGGCGGGCGGCCCCCCAGATAAACTCATGCCAACTCCCAGAGGCCACAGAGAAACATGCTATAGTAGTTGGCTTTATTGATGTGAAGTTGAGCTTCCAGTAAGAAGGAAGACCAAAGTGTTTACTGTCTGTCTCCAGGAAACCGCTTGAGTAATCCTTACGTAATCAACCGCTAATAATCTTGTGTGTGTTTACCTCGTCCAATCACGTTACCAGGAATTCATTCCACTTTTGCAGAAATCAGTCCCACCCCACTTCCTAAATGAGATGTCCAGGCCGTCATATATTTACATTGGCTTTCTCACTAGTTGCCTCATTTCATGTTAGAAAGTACAGTGCTTGAAACAGTGCTCTACTGTCAGTGTGCAAATCAATTACAACACAGTTTCAGAATGTTTCGTAATATTGCCGAAGGGCATAACACCTGTTTTGACATTATAATCGAGGTGAGATCACAATGCAACACTGTTTGACAGTGAATTTCTGCCCTCACACTAGAGGCAGAAATCAATTTAGAAAACGTGATGCTAGCTATACCATTAAACTGCACTGACTATAGGATTAACTACACATAAATCAAGAATAATGCATACAGTTCAACACCTTGAATGGAATATCTTGCATATCAACAGTTTACCAAAGCTGTGTGGTTGCTGTTACAGGAACATAAGTGGATAATGTGTGTTTATTTGAGACTTTATGGAAAGTAGCCCTGAAATACGGAGGTGTTTACAGGGCATGCATGCAAGAAGAATATAAGGTTGGTGTGTGTGTGCGTGTGTGTGTGTGCGTGTGTGTGTGCGTGTCTATGAGTAGTACGTGCTTATTTGACCACAGGCATTTCATAAAAGCTGTTTCAATGTGGTTCCAAGTATTATGGGATGTAAAATAAAATCAACCCACAAGAAATAAACAACGTATGATAAGTAGTCTCGGCTAGGGACATGTTTGATTATCCAATTATGATAAACAATTTCCCCAAGGGAAATAATTATATTTAGTTTAATTAAATGTGTTTGGATCTGTAACTAAAACAAGGATGGTGTACAATAATCTATACTTTTAAAGATGTTTTGATCAAAAAAATCTCACTGACATACATTACGGTCCAATAATGTGTCAAACGGTTATTTAGTTGACTACCTCACTTTCATATCCTCTGTCAGTGGAAAGTACTGGACAGATTATTGTGGTGTTATTATCCCAGGAGCTCTGTACACAGGAGTAGAGGGTATTAGACCACAACAGCCACATTACCAGAACATGGTTACTACGATGCAACCATAAATACATTATCTGCTGGAAAGTCAAAATATTATGACTGGTTTCCAAAACAGAGTGCAGTTGCCTGTTATGTCCAGATGGGGCCGCCAATATGCCACATGCCTGCTGGGAGTTCTTTATTAATTGTTGAGTGAATTTATGTAACAGGTTTGTGATCAACAAGAATTAATTAATCAGGTTTAATAATGTGCGCTCTTCTTCGGTAGCTGTGCTACTGTACGTTGCTGTATAGCACACCTGTGCTTTGATGTGATTCAATAACTGTTCCACCTATAATAATTGTTTGAATTGAAAATGCTCTGTTTACCAGGGAGACATATAAGGGTCTACTTCTGAAATACTGCCAAAACAGCAACCAGGCAGACAGCCTGCTTAAATGAAAATCTATATTAGCCCCATGTGTGTCTGTGTGTGTGTGCGTACGTGTGTGTGCACACATATATCTGTGTGTGCACGTGTCTGTCTAAGGTTCTCTGAGGTGAACTTGCTAACCCTCCATGCCATATGTTTCCTGTTATTCCCACTTCTCAGACTGATCACACCCACGGTTTCTAGGCTGACCTGTCTCATACAGTTACACACGGGCACAAAATCACTCCGCATCTGCGCACACACGTGCACACGCGCACACCCAAACACACACCCACTCACTCTCCTGCTTGGAGCGGTACCTAAATGAAATACGTCAGTGTGTAATGTTGTTGTTTTCCAGAATGTGCTATTTCCTTCTTTTTTTTCTTCCCCTTTATGTTGTTTTTTTGGGTTCTCAATGTTCCCTCGGTGTGTGTGCGTGCGTGCGTGTGTGTGTGTGTGTGTGTGCGTGCGTGCATGCGTGCGTGCATGCGTGCGTGGGTGGGCGGGAGTTAGGGGAAGGGAGGAGGCAAGCTATGGAATGTTCTGTAGGGGGTCTGGACAAGAGAGGACGACTATGATGAAGCACTCATTGGCATTCTTGAAGGGAAGTGGATCGCTGTTCTTTTGGTATACTATGCAAGTGTGTGTGTGAGAGGCCGCTGGGGGTCATCAGACTCTTTCTCACACACACACACACACACGGTGTCATTACCAGGCGGAGGCGTCATCTCAAGGTGTGTTTGTTACTGTTCCTGCAACAGCCTTGAGCCTGCCAGTGAGATGGGCATTACCTCCACCCATGTGGCTTCATTTAAAACTGACCCACTGCGCTCAATGTCTTCCACATGAACCAGACGAGATGTAAGAGGGGACCCTCGGCTCGGCCGTGCACCTGCTTGGAGAGAGCCGTTCCTAAACCGTCCCTGGTCTGGTGGAGGCACGCAGAGACCCGGAGAAGTTATTCGGCGTTCTCTTGCCATGCAAGGCTGTGTGTGTGTGTGTGTGTGCGTGTGTGAATGAGTCAGTGGGCGTGAGACCTTCATTTGTATTGGACCACGTGTCATGTCACGTGAGACCCTTGTCCCTGCACACCTCTATTATTGAGAAGCATTATCTAATGGGGGTGGGGGTTGAGAGAGAGAGAGAGAGAGAGAGAGAGAGAGAGCACATCGGCATGGATACGGGAATAGATTGCGTGCATGTGTGCTGCAGGCCAGACTCTCCTCCTCTTCATCATCTGTATTCTTGTCAGTCAGCTCCCCCTCATCTCTGTGAATATCTCACAATCTGGATTTCCATATAAAACTGTCCTCTGGACTTTTCATGTAGAGCTGTCTGCCTGTCTGTCTGTCTGTCTGTCTGTCTGTCTGCTTGTTTGTCTGTCTACTTGTTTGTCTGTCCAGTTTTGCGCTGAAGCACAATGTGCCTTAATAAAGAGTGAAGAGCTGCCGTGGCAACAGCATGAGAGCTTGTGAGAGGTGCCTGTGGACACACCAGCATCCAGGCAGTAGCTGTACCCAGCAGCAGGCCTGCGTCAGCCAGGCCATAGGCCCTGGTCCAGCCAGGCCATAGACCCTGCGTCACACCCTGGCTGGAGGTCTCCACCCAAACCACATGAGGTCATGCTCTGGTCCACTCTATGTGATGAAATGTGTACGTGCACGCACGTCTCACACACACACACACACACACACACACACACGTCATACACACATACACGTCACACACATACACAGTTCACACACGCTGCACACGCACGTTGCACACACACGCACGTCACACACACACATACACACACTGGCGCTACTAAGCACTAGCGTAGGAGGAGAACAATGTATTGGGACAGTTGAGGATCATTAGAGATGAAAAGAAAACGGCTAAATGATGACATATAAGTCTTTATTTCATGCATGAACATTAACAGCTTAGTCTAAGGTCTAGGGTAGTCTTGTGTTCCCTTTATGGGATGGGTGCACTGGGGGTTAGGAAACAATATATTGAACACATCACTAAGGGAAAGATGTAGAATGATGCACAATATATTGTGCATCAATATGCAATATACCATATTGTGCATCAATGATAATAAGTCTTTTTTATGTACTGTATACAGTAGGGCAGGCTATGCATGCTGTCTTATATTTTGTGTGTGATTGTCCTGGTATTACATTATCTTTCTAGACCTTGTAAGGCTAACATACTGCACAGTACAAGCTGATCATGTTATTCATGAGAGCAGACTCTTATGGTGGACCTACAGTCAGTACAATTACCAGTTCAAGGAGCAGGTATTGGTTCAACATCATGCTTGAAGATGCTTGTGTTAAGGGTCAAGCATTTCAGAGACTGAACCCGTGACTAGTGGGTCTACAGTATGCCCTCCTTGACTTCTTTAACTATCTCATTGGTTTCAGATGCTTCTCCTTTGGAGTGAGTTTACTTAACATTTGCGCTTGTTAACAAACAGTCGCTATATAGTTGGATGTTTTGATTTAGATGGCCTGCAAAGAATTAGTGGTAATTGCTGACACAGGACTAGGGTATAGAGATGTACTGCAAACATTGCCTGAAGTTTGGGTCTTCTTAATTCAAAATGCTTGACTTGCAATAACAGATCGTACTATACTGTGTACTAAGACAAGTCGACAGAAACTACATTTTGACTTAAAGTTGTTTGTCTGTTAGGAAAGCATTGACCTTGGCTGTGTGTCAATGTGTATGTGTTAATGTTTGACCACAGGCAGAAATGATAAGATGTTGCTGCTGGTAAAATGCAGCTCTCAAACCCTATCCCAATTTTCAGAATAGATACCTTTCCACAGTTCACTATTGGCTTTTATTCATGCATGGTTGTTTTCTATTTTAGGTTTATTTTCTAATAAGCTTGCCCCTGTTATTGGCAGGCAGAGTGCTGTTAGAGCAATAAGAGCTTATCATTAGCAGCTTTTGTTTGTGAATCTCTCTCCGGGAATATCTCTCAAAGTCAGGGATGGATGGGTGGATGGACACACTGATGGCTGAGTGAATTAATACGATGCTGATTGAATTGGATCGTCGACAGGCTGGCTTGCTGTAGGGGGAATACTGCTTTCTATTGATAACAACACAGGAAGTGGTGTCATGACAACTACTGTGTGACAGGAAACAGCCTTGAGCAACAGTGCTGAACTTGAGAGATGTTTAGTAAAGATTCATTGATTGTGCACATGAACTGCAGTTATTGAATACATTTATTAATGAATGAATGAATTATTAATTCATTACACCAGTATGTATATACGTTACACATTAGGGCTTTTCACACTGCGTACTCTAAGCCCGGGCTAAGAGCTAAACGGGGGCTACCTTAGCTCATTTTCACACATTTTATAAATGTCAGTTGCCATGTTTCAACTGACAAAAAGCTCTATTGCATTTTAGCCCCGGGCTTAAACCCCAAGCAAACCAGCGGCGTAAAACACCCCTATTGGGGGCAAGGTGGTCTAGTGGTCTGGGTGATGGGCTCCCAGCTGGAAGATCATGGGTTCAAAACCCAGTGTTGACCTACCTGTAAGCGTCCTTGAGCAAGATGCCTACCTCCCTAACTGCTCCCGGTGGTTGGTTGCCCTTGCATGGCAGCAATCACCATCGGTGTATCGGTGTATGTGTGAGTGTGAGACAATAATGTACAGTGCTTTGAGTGGCCGGGAGGTTAGAGAAGCACTATATAAATGCAGTCCATTTACCATGTTGGTTTCTATGTACAATCCGCACACCGGTGGCATCTAGACATGCTTCAATGCGTATTGATGCCCAGCTGGAGAATATGCCACTGTTCCATTCCCCCACATTGACAGTGCATTCCCTGTTGGTGCACCACGACGATGCAACCTATTGGTGCTTGGGGCGTCACTTAATGTACGTCATATGGACTGGG